>DWPT01002246.1:0-16565 GCA_018251895.1 Agathymus mariae mariae | reverse complement strand
CAACTGTTTGTAAGAAGTTATTATTAATATAGTTGATGAATATGTAAATGATGAAGATGCATGGATATATCCTACTCCAAAACGAGTTCCGCGAAGGTTAACAGAGACAATTTTTTGTAATTGTGCGGAAGAGATTCCTTGACCATTTTGAAAATTAAAAATTTCATGCTATATGCGCATTTATGTGTAACATTTGTGATATATGTATAAGAATAAATTTATTTTAATTTGATATTTGTGTACAACTAAAAGTTAAGAGCGTACACAATTACGCTGTGTATCTTCAGGTGACGTTGACACCATTATGTTGAATGGTGAGACCATGTTAGTTTTGCGGTGTGTGAGAGCCCTGAACCTGACTGATAATTTACCGTTGTTCTTCTAGAATAACGTTTGAAATGCTTTGAGGTGTTTCGGTTATAGTGCTGGAGAGCCAGCAATAAAATTCCTTCTTTGCAGCGACGTGGGGATGACTGGTATGACGGATGTGTATGTCTGACGGTGACGACATACTGTCAGATCAGCACGTTGTTGGATATTTATAAATAAGTAAAAAAAATGTCTTAGAGATGTGATGTTGAAGGCGGCTACTCACAGTACTCTGGACTGCACGCTGTACCAACATTTCCACCTTAAGTGACCTAAACGTAAAAGACAGACTGTCATCTACTATTGGGATGAAAATACTGAATTATTTCGGACCCAGAATCCGTGATAAGAGCTCAATGGTGCGTCTTGTAGTTCAGGGTCAAGTAGAAGGTAAACCAACACGAGGTAGATTACCCACGCGATGGACGGATACTATTAAAATAATAAGAATAGGATATAATTTATTTCATCAACTCAGCACTGGCCGCAGTAAAACCACGACCACTGGCTTTCAGGGCGACCCTAATTCGCGTAGTTCGACTAGTGACACCTAGTAAAACCACAACAAAATTTCAATAATCAAATGATGTTGCAACACCATTAATAAAATCCGATAAAGACGCATTGCAGCAGCTGCATTCTTCAAGGAAGATAATGATGACCCTTAGCCACCATCGCCGTCATAGGACCACGACCAGTCTGTCAACAGTGTACGACTGAGAAGAAGAAATCAAAGAAAGGTTTGCGTTTTTATGCAACGTTTGTCATATTTACCAATGCGTATGAATATCGCCTTACGTTTGTAAGTGGACATGAACTTGTCATCTCCAGATTTCTTAGCTCGCATGCAGGAATGTGGGTAGTGGATAAAAGCAAAGCTCATGCAATGAGCTTAGCTGTCGGGTCATGTGGGTACTCGCGTTTAGCCGTAAAACTTTCTAAGTAAAATCCTTAACCTAAACAAAACAGTAAGTTTTCTTTCTTGTCTTTTAAAAAAGTAGCAAAAGTATTTAATAACTAGATTTTTCCAGCAACTACATTTGCTAAAGTTTCGTAAGCTCCGTCCGTTTCGGGTACGGTATGTTCGTGTGGTGATAAAGTTGTAACTCCCTTTCTATCATGCCGATTTCAATGTAACATCATTTTTACAATTGCATTTAATATTGAATTATGTAATTCACTATTTTAAATAAAAAAATCTTGCCCGCCATTTTGCGTTACGGTTCCTTGTAATAGGGTATGTATCTAAATATTAGTCATAAGCAGAAATGTTTGCCCAGAACGGGAATATCCGGGCGGGGCATAAATCGCGCTCGTCATGCATAAGATTACTAACAGCGGGTTTACAAGATCAAAATTATGTATGAATATAGTTTTAAATATTTTTCGAATTATATACTGGACTATCCACACGAAGAAGGTAGTCCACTTAGTTAAATTAAAAACTAAGTATTAGACTTAGTTCATAGTTTAAAATGAGAGTATAATTTCGTGCTTCCAACTCTAGTACTTTTAACAAGTTACCAGTCCACAGGAATACATGAATCTTTCTCCATAATTGGGGAGGGGACTGCTGATCAACGCAAATGTCGAACATCCTTATGTGCATAAGGCCTCCGACATGGTCTAACGCCGGCTACCTGATGATAACAACCGGAATCGACCGCTGAGCGGTCCATCCATCTAAATGGAACATGGCGGAAATTACGAACTCAGTCGATCACTTACGATCAACACAAGTCAGACTATGTGGTGAATGTATAAAATCGGACTGATTTACCGTGGTCGTTGGTTACCACTCATATAAAAAAGACCATTAATACATATTATCAAATGTATACCTGCATTTAAAGACATTATAAAGTTTGTTTCATCAGATTAGACAGATGAATTATATTGCGAGACATTAAAATTTGACCTTATTTTCTTTATAAAGGCCAATATACACTTAAATGAATAAGTAATTTTATTTTATCAGGATGCCTCAATAAATTATGAGGTCTCAAAAGGCACGAGAAGGCTCTTGTTCGTATTTTCATTTCACTTAACGATAGTCTTCAATACCTGCCCGTGACAGTTCCGTTCAATGAAAACTTTCTCTAGTCGCCTGCGGGCTGCGAGGTTTCCGCGCAGGCCAACTTTTGTCGAGGAACTTTGTTTACTTCTCGGCTCCTTTTAAAAAATCAGACTTTTGCTTGTGACTTTTAGCATCTCAGTATTGTATGTTTACAGAGAGCAGAAACGTGGTATTTGAAACTTCTTTACCAATCCACCGAATAGAAAGTGGTACCTGGAAATAGGCTACGGCTCATCTGAATAATATTTGTAGTTGGAGCTCTTGTACGAATGTTCCGTATAAAAATTGTAGTTGGAACATTTCTGTGCTCGTCTGAAGAGAACTCGAAGCTGAAGCTTCGATCCGTTTTGTCTAAGACACGACTACGACAGGATATACCGATGTTGTAAACTAAGTTTCTTCGAGCAACCATCTTCTTCGATAACGGTATCACCGATACTTACAAATGAAGACTAGGATAGTCCTCACAAGTAGTATTTCATCTGTAAATATAATCAAATATAACCATAGTATTTCTTATGCCTACCGATGAACAACACTTGGTTTCCTTAAATCTCTCTAACAAAACACAATGCAGTCAAATAAGTGATGGAGGAATTCTGTTATGAGTTATGTTTGCAATTATAGGAAGAGGTAAGTCACTAGATACCTGGTCTCCAGTAGGGTTTAGCCAGATATTTAATTAAACAACTCAGTGAGAGAACCGTGGCTTGTCATAAACCGCAAATTTGTTAATCCTTACCTACAACTGAACTTCGACGAATTGTAGCTTAACTAATAAATTCGCTTCAGATCGTTACAAAGTTTCCGAATTTTGTAACTCCGGTACTTAAAAGACTTCGTTAAGGACTTCTAGAAGTTGTATTCTAATGTTATTGAATTTTTCGTTAGATTTTCTTTGGTCTATATTTTCATATTTATTTTTATGGTTATGGCATGGAGACTAACAGATAAGATGAGATGATGAGATGACGATGAGTTGATCAATGACTACAACAAGCGCACATTCACTTGTCACGCCGGTCTTAAGGGTCATCTTGTTCCTCAGAATTCATGGAACGGGGATCATTTTACCGACGTGGACTGCTATTTTCCAACTGTTAAATCAGTCTGGCGTTAGGTCCAGCAGGCGCTTTATCAGTGGAGAACCAGGTCGGCATTCCGGTTTGATAGAAAATATGTACGTGCTATCATCTGCATGTAATGGGAACTTCCTATATCTAAGGTGTCGTTAAATCGGGATTAGGAGATCTGAAATCTGTCAACCCTTTTTTTTAACGTTTACACACTCACACGGCCGCACTAGGATACGCTGTGTTGCGAGTGGCATGGACATACACAAATATGACATCACATAAAAAAATATATTTATTGAGGAGCGTGATAGTCTACCTTCCACTTATCTCCCAGTTGTATCCACCACACAACCGTTGCTGAGGCACTTTTTATTTTAATCGCTTCTCGTTCAATACCCAGACGATACATTTGTGAAAATGTTATAAAGAACTTTTGAATACCTTGAATTCCTATAATATTCTTTTACTGTCCTTCAGTTTTTTTTAAGGTATTCATAGTTGTATAGACATTCATGGTTAAATGTTGCTAAGGATATTTGAGTAACACAGTGCCAACTGTTGTTGAAACGTATTACAAATTTGATCAACAATTTAATAAACGCTTAAACTAACACAACTTCACTAGAATTATTTGTATTGAGGGTAGTATGGAAATATATTAAATAGACATGATCAAAGACCCGAGAATAAGGTCCTCGACAAAGATATAATTACACTCGTGAATCAATTTCGTGACCCTTCGCTTTTCCCTACCAATTAAACTGAAGGGTTTACATTGACGTAATTAGTATGGGCAGATGCATCGATCGTAATTACTTAAACATACCTCAAGACACGTCATTGTATTAACGATATTGCTCATTAAAGTCTCATTAAATGCGGCAATGCGACCCAAATCGATATTCAGTAAACTGGAAAGCGATCGTCGGATGAATACGGATTCCCTATTAACATTAACAACCATTGCAAATACGCGTGAGGTGCGATTGAGAGAGGTTATCAAATTACGAAATCACAAGAAGTCCGTTCTTGTTTCGTTTCAGAAATTGAACTTACTCGATCGCTTCCTCATGATGCAGTAACAGACAGACAGCCAGATTGGCACAGTGACCGATAGACGAGCATTTTCTATACAGTTAATAAGTTCTACCTATTCTATGATATTAAAAATATATTTTAAGTTCATATTCGGCCTAATTAGAATTTATAACTAGTACAAATAAACATCGTAAATATTAGTTATAAACTCATGGTGTTATCTTTATTAAAAACGCCGCGTACGTACACCAACGCCAGCTGGATATTTAATATTTATTAAAATAACTTATTGTCTCATAGGCGAAATATTGTATAATAATAGCAAATAGCTACATGCGCTAGAAAAGTAAAAAAAAAGTTCACTACAACGTAGAAAAATAATTAATAAACTTTAAATCGGGGGTAGTTTATAGTTTGTAATTTTGTCTACTAGCTAACTGATTATAAAAATGAAAGACTTTGGCATAAATTTAGATCTTATAGAGATTGAAAAATCATACCTTACTACTTGGAATCTATACAAAAGCTAAGTTTCAGACATCAATTTTACAATGCACTATCCATATAGGTAGAAATGAGATGGAATGAGAAATAAGAAGAACACAAAGGTACTCGTACATATTCATATACAAAGTCCACAATGGATCCTTTCGAACTGGATCCACGTGGAATAGTGTGAGATAGCTTTCGCACCCAGGTTCAATGTAAAAATGACATGTTTTAAATCACTGCCTTACTACTGCAGATACGAATAAAATGTTAATTTTTTTATCCGCCAGCACTGACGCCACGTATATGGGTGTAGTCGAAGCGTGCAGTATAACGGACGTATAACCTAATTATACGTCTCATACCAGCACCGGCCAGCTTTGTTGGCGCGATCATGCTCCGGAAACGTGATTCCACAGCAAATTGCTTATTTTTGTACAGACAATCTAATATACTGCTAAATTGAAACACGACGGGACGATAGCAAACGCAAATAATGTATGGACTTATTTATGGATGTATAATATGTAATTTTTTTCACCAATACTTATGTGAAGCCTATTAAAGCTTTCTGTGAGTTTTATTTTACAAACTGAATAATAGTATCATTAGCTGTCAGCTTTTAACGAGAGAAGAGCCTGCAGTGGGTCATTAAGGGATTGAAATCAATATTACCGAAATACAAAGAGCTGAATGGCCTGCAGAAGGTGAGTGTTACAAAACCTTTATGAATATTTGGTATAATTATTTTTTTGTTAATTGGTCCACAATACCAAAATCACTGATACGTGAAACTCGCTTATTATTTGTTCTTGACCACTGAAACAGAAATATTTCTCGATTTAAGCAGGGTGCTCAAGAGGGTGAATGGAATCTTCAGCGTGTGAGTATCTATTGTGAATAATTATTCGTGAAAGTGTATTAGTGTAGACACAGTCACGTATAACAAACAAATCGTCTTAATGTATATTATTTTAGAGCCAGACTAAGTTTTAATTAACAGTGTACGTGCAATTACGGCGCCATTTTCAGGTTCGTTTGCCGGAGTATTTGCGGATGGAAATGGAATAATTGAGTTATTAGTAGGATTAGCTTTCCGGCTATCCTGCATGCACAGAAACCATAGAGTAAATACACTGATAGAAGTGCCATTTGCTCATGTGTTGTATTAGAGATCGCTATACGTATAAATTAACATAAAAGCTGACTTGAAAAATGGATTTTGTTTCACAGGTAAATATTTTCTCTTAATTTAAACAAGATTGTGCAAAACGCTCAATGTGTTGTATTTAATAAAATACAATATAGTTTTGCAATCATAAATTAATTTATCTGCTATTATAAAAGCAGGTTTTTATAAAGAAAACCTTTTTTTTATTATAAATTTAAAAGAAACCTACATCTGATAGACTGGTAGACTGGGTAGATCATCATCAGGGTGTCAAATACTGAACGAGGTTTTATATCTCGTTACAACGTGAAATGTCAATAATGTAGCGACCCTACATTTGTACGTTGAATGTAAATAAGCAACTCTATTTTTGTTACGGTAGCGTTATACATAACATGACTATCATTAATTCATGTTTGTTACGCCTTTGTATTTTATCATTATTAAATATTTTCATCATATTTGGAATCCTATTTACTATTTAAATCTCATAGACACGCACTTCCCCACTTATCATCAAACTTCATACACCATTGATAACATTACGGAGAACCCTCACATACATAAGTTTCCTCACGATGTTTTCCTTCACTGAGCAAAGTGATAAAATAATTTCAAATATTCAGATAAATTGGAAATTAGAGATCCAAACGGGATCCAACCGCCTCCCGTGTAGGAGACCAATCATTCTTTCATTTTTTTATTACCGTCACTTCGCAGCTTTTACAGTGAATATATAGTTATATATTTTACCTAAATAAGGGCGATACAACGTACAAACCAAATAAACTTCAGATTTTACTGATAATTGGCGAGAATGGTAACTGGTAACTTCAAGTTTTTTACAATAAATTGTTCGTGGTTGTAAATCACTTCAATAATATTAGATGCTAATTTGAATGGCTTATGTGTCTGTAATTTTTTTTTATAGTTATAATTATTTTTATATTAATAATAGTTTAAAACGTTTATGTTTACTGATATCACTGTAATGTAATGCTTATATACTGTAATGCTTATATACTCGAAGTATCAGAGACCGATGCTGGGCAGGAGAGTATCCAGAAATAACTCATAACTGCCTCGCTAATATTGCAACCAAACGTTAAAAATTTTAATGAATGAATTTTAAATTACGATCATGGCAAGGCAAAGAAACCACTTTTATATACATTTATGTATAAACTTATATATACTTGGAAAATGTCAAAAAATAATAACGTCTTTCAAATACTATATTGCGAACATAAATATAGAGTTCAATTTTTGAGCAGGAGCTTGGTTTGGCCCTATTTTTGGATTTTTGTCTGCCTGTCGGTCTGTGATGGTATAACGCGGAAACTATTGAACAGACTTATTTAAAACTTAGTATATTTATAACTTATAATATATTACGGATGATACTTTATATCCCGGGAAATGGCCCAGTTCCCGCGGGATAAGATAGAGGCTTGTATGGAGGTTCTGTAAGTTATTAGTAAATAATGTTAAGGTACTTGTTGTACGCAATGCATTGAGATGGATAAATATATTTATAATTCACAAAACCAGAAAACCGACCACTAAATTGGCGTTATTTGGTATAATTTCCCGAGGTGTCCACCGACGAAAGTCACTAATATATTACCCATTTTTATCCCAAACTTACCAAAGTTACATAAGGATAAATTAGTTGAAACAAAAAAGAAAGAGACCGTAAGCCAGGAGAGATAATCAGCATTTGTCTGTCTGTGTGTCGTTTCAATGTCAATTAAAATGCGGATTTCATGCTTGCCTCATGTCACTGCCGATCGTTTCGGATACCCATACGTTGTTTTTGCCACCGTTAGGTATTGTTTTCTGGATTGCCGGCTACGAATTAAAACGCTATTAACTTAAAATTCCTAAGATGGTTTTCCTGGACCAAAGCAGGTAACAATTAATTTCTAAGATAACACTGGGGCTTTCAATTTACTGATAAGAAACACAAATTTATCAACACAAATTACTCGATTCCAGCACGCACAAGTCGGTCCGCTAAACGATCGAGGCCCCTCAAAGTTAAAGTGACTTCGCAACTGATACCGGCGCGGATCGGCGCGGGATCCAATTTCCTGTGGCCCGGCGCCTCTTATTATTTATTCAAACGCTAATGTTGCAGCCTCTCGGAAATTGACGGAAAATTTCCAAGTGGAATAGAAAATATTTGTTTTGCACTATTACCCAGGTGGATATTTTATTTTTAAGGCTTTCGCGTGTCTGTGCATTTGTCAAGTTTTATTCTACGTGTAGAGAGCTAGATGATAAACAGTAAGTAAAGTAATTTAGCCCTGCCACCCAACTTGTGTATACACATATACGTGTATATATATATATACATATAACTCTTGGAATTAAATTTATTTTCATCCTTATTTCAAAGCTGTATTTGTTTCTTAATTTACCAAATAAGCAAATTATTCAAGGATACATTTAGAAAACAAAACTCGTCCAGTTAGATTGTAATTTAATTGGTTTATTATATTTTCAAAACAGTTTCTTTAATCAACTATATAACCCCTCATTCATTCGTATCGCAGATTTCCTACGCCGCGAGTGTTACAGTCCTAAATAACTAGGCATTAACAGCTAACTAAAGTACATACATTTTATTTTATCTATTACACAAATATCTTCTCCGGTAACAATTCGAATTCACGAAACTTCATTTACACGGCCACTATAATTTATGCTTCAGAGTTTTCTACATTTATTAGTAAAGTATGTATTTCTTTTCTTATCAATCGCCCACAGGTTTCACAATTTTTTTTGTAAAATTCGAAACCATCGCGTTGAATCGAAGCTTCAATACTATGAAATTTTTTATCCCAAAGGCTCATAAGTAGATTCATTATTACCTGAGCTAGCAAATCACTGGCCTTGTTAGGTACCTGGCTGATGGAGCTATAACATGTCCTTGGATATGATGTCTTTTAAAACGCGGATCCATTGATTGCTTTTAAGCCGACAACGTTTTGACATTGCGTCTTAATAAACTGTATTCGACCACTATTCTGTTACTTTTACTTTTCAAATTCCGACAGATTACTCAAGCCCAGCAGTGGTAGAGTAGACCAGGTATCTACATGCATTTTCTTACTTCCTATAACTAAAAAATACTTTTTCATTTACGAGTGTGTTAATTTACGCACAATATAGTCCTCAATACGCCCTTCCCAATCCTGCCGATGCCGCGTTCCTCGTAAACGTATAAGCGATAAATCACCAAAGTACCGGCCTCCAAAATTTCCTATTCGAGTGTGTATCTACTGATTTTGGTCTAATGACTCCATTTGAATTCAGAACGTTCTGGCACTGATAATAAAATTCATCACAAAACGCTTCCAACAGGCAAAAATTAATATTCCTGTGATGTAACTCAAAGCTTGATTTGAGTGTGCCTTAAGTAAAAATTATATTTTTTTATGTCAGCACGACAAGCAGGTGCCTGTAAGTGGTCTCCATCGTTCATGGACATCCATAACACCGTAGACATTATCAAAATGTTGTCGACCAAGATGTTAAGGAGGTACCCGCTTTTTGATAATAAAATGAATACATTTTAGGTTACATTAAAAAAATATATGATTATGATTCAGTTTAAGTCTTTGATATTAGTGAAATTATTAATACGTTCATTTCAGTTTTAAACGGTAGAGATTATAAATTTTATATGTAATTTTTAAGAAGTTTCGCTTAGCACTGGAGGTAAATTTCTACTTGTGAGTGAATTTAACATTGGAGAACATACGCACATGGTTGTTTTATGACATTGACGACAAACATATCTCGATATTTCCACATATGACTCATCTCAATCAAGAAACCATATTAATACACGTGGCTAGTACAGATCAACGTGGGGGCTACGAAGTTGAGGAGTGGAGTTAAATTAACATTAATTACACACCAGCGTTTTCAAGTCAAGTCGCGGTTGTCTGTAACTTAGTCCACAATATTTAGGGTGTGGGCGAACGGCTATGAATTACTGCAAATTAAAATTGTTTAATGAATCAACTTTAGTACCGTGAGGATTTGTTTTCGGTTTATTAAGAAAGCTAGTTTAATTAGAGCGTCTTATTTAGATAATTATGAACAATTGACACGTTAATAGCAAAAAGCAGAATATATAAAGTAACAGGTGGATATAAAATATAATTTCATACTTCAATTTTAATATAACTAGTCAATAATAAAAAAAATATAACGTATAATTATATTCAATGAACATTCGTCGATTTCATTAAAATCTAGTTCATTAATGTAATAATAAGTTAATAGAGTTTTGTTAAAATTTGATTAGTAAGTCGTAGTTAATATAAACTAATTATCATCAGGCAGCTAATATATTAGATTTTCATGTTAAGTAAAGGAAAAAAGACACAGCCTCACTGATGGAGTGATCATTGATGAAGATGGATTGGCTTGACAGACTGAATGAGAACAGGACGCCGTGTTAGGCCTGCCGTATCGTGTGACAGGAGAACTGCAAGTAGATGCAGTATAGATGAGGTAATATTCGTTTGAACTCCTTTTGAAGTTCGTTTGGCGACTATTATAAAGCCATCATTGATAAAATTAACATTTAACTTAATAATAACTTTGAACGTATGTCCACGTTCAAAAAGTTAAGACATGCGTTCAGGAATCCAGCCACCTGCTTGCAACACGTACGATTATTTCAATACGTATTCTCGTTAAAGCACACTCGGAAAGTACAATACAAAATTGTCTTACTTCTACAAAAAGTTCTACAGAAAAGCTGCAAGATAAGGGAGCTTGCGCCGAAACTTTTAGCTGCTAAGGTAATGCAAGTTTCAACAGACTTAATAAAATACTAATTAAGACACTTTAAACTTTAAAAGTACCAAGAAAGCTGCAAGGGAATTGCAGGAAATAATAAAACTTATCAGGAAGTGTCGAATACTTGCGATGTTTGCGCAGTTGTTTTACGAGTTTAATTGTTATTTGAGAGCTTCTGACGGAAAGTACTCGTAGGCGGCCTTTTATTGCGCTATTTGCGCTTGCTTTATTAACAAATGTAATTCACAAGAATATAATATTTATTTAGTACTTTGCAATATTGAATGGAAGTGTTAATAATATCAGCTGTTGCTTTCCTTTTCACATCACCTACACACACACACACACATGATAATATCTGTAATCATCTTAATATATGCTACTATATACTCGTAGATCTGTTAAGCTTCTCTGCATGTCTGGACACAACTCAAGAACGTTTGACCGATCATAATGAAAACTGGTACCTAGTGAATTTTTTGGAACTTAAATATTTATTTAATCTAATCAAATTAGTAGCAATTCGAGAATTAGTTGCGGGAGAGTGACCCTTATCAGAGGTACCCAAACTCACATCACGCCCCGGGCTCTCACAAAGCCCAATTATGTATGCTGTAGACCGTAAACATACAACTTATTGTGTGCGTTAGTAAATTACTTTCGTTTGATGTTTGTTTGTTTATTTGTACGGTATTTACAAAATAAAAATCTATGTACTTTTGCAAATACACGTAATGTTTGGTGTAAATATATATATATTTTATTATAATAAATATATTATTATTATGTTTATACAAACCTCAGTAAAACAATCGAAAGACGATATTAAATAATATATTTAATAACAATTATTTAAGACTTTTAAAATTTATAATTTAAACATGTATTTTTACTCATAAAAAGTATTTTCATAATAATTTATAGCTGGCGAAGTATTTTCTATATGAAAACAGATTTTTGTTAATCTTTCTGCGTTACCCGCTGTATATGGCATCATTTTTGTATTGTTTGTTGTTTGGTTATGCATTATTGCTTTTGTGTATTTTACTTGACATTTATTTTATTTAATAATGAACTTGCTTGACTATAACTTTTTAAATAAAAATAAATATTATCATCCAGTTTAGTTTGTTTCATACATTGTATATATTGAATTGAGAAATACTTTTTATTGAACACAAATACAAATTGGAAGAAGGTCCAAACAATTGAACAAAAGTTTCCTATATAAATCAGCCGTGGCCACACTAACCGAATTTATTCCCACAAGTTATTTAAATCCGATGTAAGGTTATAGTCTGAGGCACCACGAAATATGGTGAATGTGTGCAAATGTACTGGCATTGAGACAAGTGTTATAATTTTATTTTATTTGAAGTAGAAATTAAAATGGATTCGGAAGTATATTGAAATTTTGTAGTCTTCTTTAAAGATATACTTTTGTTTATTTGTAAAAGTGTATCTGATAACGTTCTTCATTTATATTTAGGTTAACCTGTAATAAAAATCTGTAGAAACGAGAAAGTTTAAAGCATATATTTGTTAACTGCCGAAGTGATTAAAAGGGCACAGTTTAAAATTAAACAGCACATAGTTACAATTTTAAGTTGTCGTTGGTACTCCTACTTGATGAGATGCGTGAGAACTCTGCGCTTGGACTGGCCTATAACTAGATAACTGAAATAGCAAACCCTATATTAACCATTATATCTAAGCAGTCTTTTCTTCGAGATCCCTTATCTAACAGTAAAATTTGGTCGAATATAAAAATGTTTGAGCTAGGTGCGAGCACTAGTTAAATCATGCGAAGTCTTAATTTATGGTCCCGACTGTACCTCCTGTACGTATCTCCTGAGAGTTATGTGTTTAACGTGTTTGAAAACTGCATAATGGCCGGGGATAGAGTTAGACTCCGTTCTCAGGTGAACTTGTGACTTTCAATACTTTTCTTTGTTTTGCGATGTCTTAGATGATTTAGTCAAGTACCAAATTGAGATATCTTCGTTTTTTTTTTTTACAATATTAGGCAAAAATGTATTCTGGTGAAGCTTAATTATTCAGATAGCTGGATGAACTTTATAAATTGTTCAGAGATGATAATCTTTCTTATCATCTTATATGTATTATGATTTATCTTATGTTTTTCGTGTTTGGGTAAAGCATTTTCGCATGTCGTCTCTTTTAGGACCAAGTATGTGAAATTAGTTATCTCATCGCTTGTGTAAGTCGCTAGTGGTCGACTGAGTTAAGCTACACATAACATAAGCAAGCGTGGTCGAGATTGGGTCCGGCATACGGTACAGTCGAAATTATCTCGACTCTCTTTGTACTTCAGTTTTTAAATTAAAAAATACATTTATAATAATTAAACTTTAATTAACATAAGTACTCAAAAACACGACCCATATTATAATTATGTGTTTACTTTTTATGGTTATTGTCAAGATTGTTGCTATGCTGAGATTAAGAATATTTCAACACACTCCTAAGCACATTTTCGTGGCAATTTAATATTTTATTTCACAACCGCTTAAAGTATAACTATACATCTAAATTAAATATTAAGCAGAATGTATCTTAATTTAACCAAGTAGATAAGTTTGGGATGACAAATTTTGTTCTCAATGCCCCTATATAACACTAAGTTAAGTAAGTCTGTTTAGTGACCTACATAACGGGGATATCGCCACAATGTACCCAAAGATGACCAATGTAACGGTTGCGTAATCTACAACTTGGCCGACCATGGCTTTAGCTCATATAGGTGCGGTGTGATGATGATCTTAAATAATTCTGGTATATAACCTATCGATTGAGACACAGTTAGTACACAGTACACAGTTGCTGGACCGTAATATAAAAATCAGTTGAAGAGTAGGTATCATTTATTTTTACTGTGTGCGTTTGTCTTCTTGCACCGTCCGTCTAGACTGCATCCTGTGAGAGAATTTTGGTTTGGCTGCGAAATCGCTTTAACCATTGCCAGTTATATTTTTTCTTGTACTTCATCTTGGTTCTGGACCACGACTTAGATAGAATTTTATTATTACTTCCTATTTGTATAATATCTACGGACATATGGAATTTCTTTTATTCTAGAGTCAGTTAACCTTTTCTGCTAGTCAACGGATAAAGTTCAATGTCCTTCTGCTAAAAAAAACTATGAGCTAAGTAATGGTGGTAATTTTAATTTGAAGAACTGATCAATCAAGGCGAATATTTTTAATTAGTCTGTGGCAGTAATATTGTTATTGATAATTTGTGCAATTTTTCTAGACGTCTGTCAATGTCAAGTAAGAAAAGATTTCGCTCCAAAAAGTAATTAAGTTTAAAATTATATATATTATATTATTAAATATTTTTTTCTGAAAGATAAACACACATTAGATATATACGAATCGGTCCACGTGGGCGTTAGTTCTATTTAACTTCCAAAATAAACTATCTATCTTGGAACGGCGGCTGTGTTCTGAAAAGAATAAGAAAAGCAACGAAAAGACATCTTCGCACCAGGTGGACTTCCACTAGTTGAATTGAGTATGTGAAGAAAATATCTGGAAGTATTTGAGTTCAGAGGGCGTAGGATAGTTCGTAGTGGCGTTAATTGAGAAAAGGGTATCTAGCAGAAGAATTTTAAAGATTTAGGATAGCTAATCAAGAAATATAAAAGAACAGTCTTTTAAAATATAAAATTTAAAATGATTTAGCTGTATTTTGAGTATTTTGTTAAAACTTTTGTTTTTGCTTGTACTACCGTTTTGAAAAGGTACTTTAACACTGAGGCAAAGAAACGGCAAAATAATGATTTTATAACATTTATTTGCAAATGTTACAAACACTTACATGTTGTATTTTTTCATAACAAACATATTACACGCACGAGGACGTATCGTATGTCAGTATTTTTATGTTACAAAAAATATATTAACGACGATATTATTACGATAAATCATCACCCCAGAAACGGATTTATCGTTACTACATTTCATAACTTGGCTTTATTAAATCAACGATCAAAAAACAAGCTCACTAACGCGCTGAGGTGCTACGGTGGCGCAAAAACACGCCGTCTCAACAAAAACAGCGCGTCGGCTTCTTGCTAAAATAATTTAGTGTGTCTTAAGTTCCTGTCCTAAATTAGTTTTTCATCGTTCGCTGGCCATCCATAACCGTTACACGGGAGTATGGGGAGACGGCAATGGACGTTAAAACGGCGCGAGTATGAAATACTAGAATAGTCGTCTTGAATTATCGCTAGTGCGAGTCTGCTTTCCTTGTACTTTCGGTATTATATGTTTTCTTGTGATTTATATAGAGCAGATATTACCTTGTTTCATAATTCATGAATACTTAAAAACATATTAGCATAGCATGTACCTTTGAATACAAATCTTCTGTACTAGCTATGTATTTATTATAATTTAAATAGTTTTCTTTATTAAATAAGTAGCATTAATATGCAGAATTAATTAATGATACATAGACTAAAAGGCAGACAAAAGTTTAGATGATCCATGAACATGCCCAAGTGCTACCCGCGCTAGAGAAATTGCTGATAATTGAACTTTTTATATTTTATTTTAAAAAATCCACATAATGGGCAGTCTCCATGTCGTATAACTGCATAGAATACTAACGATAGTTTTTGGAATCGTTGACTAATGCGAAAAATAAATATAAAAGAAAAATAATTACTCCTCTCGTACAAACGGTTGCTCTGACTGAAGGATTAATTTTGTAACGTTCAAATTAATCCTGACGGTTATAATGGATGGATTTATTAGCTACCTTTTAACTTAACATATTTTTACTACCGGATTGACAAACATCCTAGGATTAAATTTTTTTTTATTGAATTCGAGGGTAAATTTTTCGTATCTCTTAAAGGCTCAACCCTTTAATAAAGACATCCTACATAAACTTTTAAGAGCGTTTTCTGTGATTTAAAACATGACAACGTAAAATGGGTGACAAAAAAAAATTGGGGTACTTAACCCCCGCGCGTCGATCTAATATTTCTCAGTGCTTTAGTTCAAATTAGCTTTGTACGTGACTTTGCAATTTCTGCAGAATTATTCATACGAATCTCCAATTATGTAATACTACGTAGTATGTTCACGAACGTTTACGTTCCATGTGGAAGTAATTAACATATTTTCTTGATATGAAAGCGCCATCGGGCACCCACCTGGTGCTAGGGGAAAGTAAGGGAAAACAGGCTAGAGAATCAATGTACCGCTTGTTAGAATATTATTATTCATATAAGTTGGTGTGCTGTATCTTCTTACCTACTTCCGAAATTATAGGTAACGTTAAAATATGTCTGTCGTAACAAATATGTAATTAAACATTTTAAACAGTTATAAATATGCAATCATTAGGCACAAAGTGTAAATTCACTTTCATTTTTATTATGTCATTGTAATGTGGGGTAAATCAGCGGGCTTTGATTTAATATTTGTACTACAGAAAAGAGTAATCACAGCTATATAGAAGAATTAAGTCACACGAGTCTTTAAAGGAA
>DWPT01002245.1:0-16567 GCA_018251895.1 Agathymus mariae mariae | reverse complement strand
CAGTGAAACAGCCCTTTTTTGGAAATAACTGTCATTATTGATACAATCCATGGGTACATATTACATATGTATTTTTGTCACTGGAAACGTTTCTGTAAAAGCAAAATATTGGACCTCCTTGGCAATCGTCGACAGGAATCGACGTGTCTACAAAACGCACCAATCTAACTAACAAAGTACGTTCGAGTACAAAATTCAATATCAGCACTTCGGAACTGCGCTCGTATATACCGAGCACTCCTGCAGTTAGGGAATGACACGAGTCTGTGGTTGCGCCGATGTGCGATCGAACAGTCGAGTACAAATGTGTTTATAGCAAGATTTAACATACTCATGTTTCAGAAACTTGGTTTTTAATATTTATTCCTGCCTATCATATTTAACTGAAATATTCGTTCTCTCTACATATTGGAAATCAGACTCATCATAATACGTACAATTGTTAGACAGCATTTGATTTCTTTAAGTACAAGGTATACAGTTCATTTTTTCGACTTTGAAGTAAAAATACTCAATTTACCTGATCTTGGTTGAACCGTTACCATCTCCCGTGTAACTAATCTACAATACGATTAGATTAATGTCTGAAGTTATCGCAGATGTACGCTATTATTAGAAACCGATTTGGATCATATATTTATACATCCTCATTGATACACAGATTGATACAGGCCTCAATAGCTTAAACTAAATTACGACTTTAGTTTAGGGTATTTGATTCTCGGCAGAATTAGCAATAAAGTGGATTTTACTGAATTTCTAATTCCACATCCATACGGCAATTGGTATATTGATTATAAATGGTATGGCATATTTATGCCATAAACACTATGTTCAAATAGATTGTACGTGTTAAATATTTAATATAATATTTACACATTTAAATCATCTAAACGTAATTGCTGGTGAGTAACAAGTTAGCAAACTTTGTATTTTATATAAAACATGTGCAAAGTAAAAAAATAGATACATATTAAAAGCTTGCAGTGTTTAGATTACTTATCAAAAAACTGGATCGAATTTCTCGCGACGGTCTCGAACGAAACAATAAACAAAGGTGTGCGCGATGTTTCAATAGGCCTCGTTTCAATGATTTGTGTGCGCGGCTGTACACTGCTGATTTATCATATTCCCGCGCGACAACAGGATACTCTACTCTTTAAATCTAGCAGAATTCTTATTGAAAAAGTTTTAACGTTTATTTCTAGAGTTTGTAAATAATCGCACGAATTCACGTAAGTATAATCTGTTTGTACAACTGACTTTGTTTGGTACAAAGGTTTCTTGCAGATCCCATGGACGGCGCGGCAACTTTTTAACTCATATGTAGTTACTAGCGTAATAATGCTATTAAATCAAGATATGACTATGATATTCATTACATTCACTTAGATTGAATGCCGACGCATCAATTGAAGTGTAAAATTGGGGGATAGACACCCCGGGGCAGAGTCTGGGCAACGTGGATACATTCCGTATATACTCGTATATAAAACTTAGCGTAAGTTGCTGGGGTGACCAAACTAGCAGCACTAGGAATATAACAAAGGAAGGGAGTGACACAATATCATTATTAGGATTCGATTAATGATACTAGACTCAATTCAAAAAATTTGCAGCAAAATTAATGAATTACAATCGTAATGTTCGCAATGTGATCTGAACATTTACTGTTGATCAAAGTCGAACCTTCAAAATCGGTGAGTCACTCGGGTACGACGATTGAATTACAGAAAAAATAACTAACATGTCGTGAAGCTAAGAACGAGACATCGGAAGCTGCAGTGGTGCAAGTTGCAAGTCTCTCAGAGGTCTCCGAGCATTGAGGCCGGCTCGGACGTACGAAGGTAATGGAGATGCTATTAGTCATATGAACGTTACTAAATAATCACTAGTTATACAGTTCAATTAAATATGACATTTTTACACCAACTTAAATTTCGTAGAGACTTTCTTTTTAATAGAGAGGTTACCTTAAATTTGACGCAGACCTACGTTATGATTACTAAGTAGGAATTATACGAAAATTAGTACAATTGGATTCAGTTTTATTTAATGTTCAATTAATTTAATCAAAAACTATACGATTTAATTGAAAATTAATCCATGTGTGGCTCCCAGAACATTCAGAGTACCTCATCCGCTGTTCCCGCCGCTCGCGAACACAACGAGCACGGGCCCACCACGTCACTCGTTAAACCTTTTCGCCTTATTTCACGAGCCCTCCTTTTGTTTCGAGGGCACTTCTTTATTTTGTTGTGCGATCTTATTATTTCGCTACCGTTGCCCGCATTACAACGTTCGCTTCGTTTTTGCTCACATTGCCAGAGTTGGCCGAGCTGCGTCCGGAATGAAGTAATACAGCCGTGGACTCTTCGGCATTGTGTACTTGCGTGGCTTTTTGTTTTTCAACGCTACGTCAAGTTTTTGTTCGAACCAGTTCTGTTCTATGTGTGTTATGTAACGACGGTGAGATACGATCGAATATAAAGAAAGAAAGAAAGAAAACAATATTTATTAATCGAACGTACCTATCTTATGTGGTAGTCAATAATCTTTGCATTCCAATTATACGTGCTATGACTAAAGTGGACGATATCTCTTCTTTGCACATTTCATAACAGATTCGTGCTCGATAGAAACATGTCTCGATACGGCTATCAACTTTAGGGACTGATAATATTAAATAGATAAATGAATTTCCTGATGAATTGTTTCCATTATCAACAAATTTTTAAGTTGCGTTAAGATCTCTTGAAAGATTTACAGGGCTTAAAATAATTATCCATAATTCAGGCAAAAAGTCACTGAAATGGATATATTTTACTAAAAACAAATAGACCAGAAATATAAATGCATTCTGCAGTACAATATATATGACACTCGGCAGAAGGTTGGATTTCAAATTACAAATGTATTTTTTCTTTATTTATATCAATAGCCGATAAAAAAGGCAGGCCACCTGAATGGTAAGTGATCTCCACTAACCATTCACGTCTGTAATATCAAAGGTAATACTGATGCATCTAGCCAAGAAAGAAGTGGAACCCGCTTACTGTTGGTGTATTCTAATTGTACAGAGGCAGCCGTTCAGGTAGGTTAAGAATCATACCACCACGAGTGCCGAATCAAAACACCCCAAATATATTACTCATATTACATTGATTGACAATTGACAATGATATTGAATATTTGCGTAGACGTTATTAAGAGATAAGGCCCAAACGTCCAATTAAATCAATTAATCGAGTACTTGTTCGTGAATTGGTAATCGTCGCAAGGTGAAACATTCCGAAGGCCATGTTTTCCACCAAATAAATATCGAGCAAAATTTTCATTACACAAAAGGCAGGGACAGGAAACAGTGGCGTCTACTTAAGGCTAACTGATATCTCCTTTTAGGGCGTGTGGAGTGTGAACTACGTGTCTTCGGGCTAATTAACTGAAACATGCGCGGGCGCAGCGTAAATCAGACCGAACGTAGCGCCCCCCACTGCGACACAGAGTTGCTTTTAGTGCGAGATGTCGCTGTAATCTCGGGAATTCCAATTATATTCTGTTAATTAGATCGTTTCGCAGACGATTTGTTGGTTAACAGAACGGGTGCAGGTTCAGAGTTCTTTGTTCGAGTATTTATAGAATTGTTGGTTGATTGGATATTGAAATTATATATACACTTACTTGTCGAGTACCTTCATTCCAAGTTTATGTAGAAAAATATTTGTTTTGTTACGTAAGTAGCGCGGAGCTTTGCAAACTGTTTTATTTATTGGCACACTGTAGCTATTAGAGATTAAGTTTTGAAATCAGTCAGTGTTTAGAATTAATGTTATTGCAGACAAGTACTGTATTGTTACAAATGGGAACTAGTAATTTAGGGTCGAAACGTAGGTGCAATTGTGCCAATATTTTTTTATGTGGCATCGATTGACGTCATCACCTAAAAAAATGTATGACTGTTTTATTCCTAACCTGTAAAATTTGAAACTAATTAACTCGCTAAGAACAATATGCAGACGAAAACCAGCATAACGAGTTTTACAAGTGAAATATTAAAGTTCAGCGTCGATGAAAGAAACTGCCGCCGAGTCCATTTGCCCTAATGAGTACCTACCATGTTAACAATGGGCAGACAGGGGACAAGACCAATAAGAACAACACTTGCGGACAATATCAACTTAAGGCAAAATATAAATGTAGTAGCTAGTTTTATATGACAGTCGATAACGTACAAAAAGTTTAGCAGTCAACTGCAAGCGGGACAATGCCTGCCGTTTTTTAGTGCATCGGACAATCGCTCTCGGGTTAGGAATTTATTGAGTCGTACTCAAAATAAACGAACGACGATCTGTGGATCTTATTAGTGGGACGCAAAGGTGATTTTAGCTTGCGGCTTGTCCGATGGAGCTGGGTATGTCGGCTTCACGAACCCGTCGCGCCGGTAGCTCAGGATTGATCTTACACATCAGCTGTCCGTCTGTACGTCTGCAGTGTAAAGGTTGATGCTATAAATAGTAGGAGATTCAGTGTCGACCGACAGTTTTGTTACAAAGTAACGATGCTTCAACTAATAAAAAGTTGTAAAAGGGACACATATATTATGTATGATTTGACTCAAGATGGTAGATCGAGTTTTCACTTAATACATAATAACAAAGTTACGTACGTGTTCTTAAAAATTCTCCTTTACTAATTCAAGTGTTATCGTCGATTTACAACGTATTTCCGCTATGAGGTAAACCATCCCAGGTAACTAACTCTAGTGTAGTGTGTGCTAGCATTGCACACATATAACACGTACGGTAGCTCCGTCTTTATAACGCCATCTGAAGTATGTCAATTAATTATCTATACTAGTCCCAGCATCGATTTCTCTCTACAACATGTAATTAGCAGCTTGTTGTATTAAAAAATTATGTTTTTCATGTATATTTCCGTAACAAACGAGTATATAGTCGGGTAGTAAGTAGCTGCTACGATCAAATAGAACTATATTTCCGTAATTTGAATTAAGAAGTTAAACCTCATTTATATGCGTCGCTATTTCTGTTCTTACCCGAGGACAGAAAAACAGTTGCAAAGAACGAAAAACTGGATTGAAATATATGAAACATGTATATCATCGTCTTCAACATGGGGGTCAAAGTTTTCTTCTCAGCCGGCAACGCATTATTGACACACCGGGTATTGCAGACGTACATTGGCAGCGATTACATTTACATCATGTATATGTCTGATAGTTTTTGGACAAAAACAATGACGACCTTAATTCATACTGCTGGGTTTATTCTCAGAGAAGACCCAAGTCTTTTATCGGCCTCTGAGGGAAAACACACACCTCGCCGCGCTGTTCAAATGTGACCTGGCAGACTCGCATAGAGACAGCGAGGTCTGTAAACTACGTGTTTTTATCACGTCATCCTGTACGAGGTCCGCACGCGAGCTAAATGGCATCAGCGGACACTCGCCGCTTCATCCTATCGCACCGGACCCGTCTCATGCGATACTGAATGTCTGTACGACAATCAACAGTTCAAGTTAATTGGTGAAATAAATAATACCTGCGTGGGGCACGGTGGATGCGCAGATGTTTTTGCCATTTGGCTTGTCAAGCAGACCGGGAAGAAGACTTTCAACTTGGTTTTTTACTTTAATAATTGACAAACCGAGTAGACGCGCTACTTGTCAGTAAATTGCCGCAGGAGCACAACAGCAAAGGCGTCACTGACCCTTGCGGACTAGAAATCCAGGGGAGCAATCTTTTTTTATAATTGGGTTTTCAATATCCAATGTTATTTATTTTAATTCGGGGATTCTAGGAGGCTGGTAGCTAGCTAGGCAGGTAAGGATTCATATCACTATTTACGAGTATCGTTGAGTTTAAGCTAGGTGGCAAAATACCCGGTAGCCTTCAGTATAATAACGCGACCTGCAAGCGCCATATCATCGCCCATCGTTAAGCAGGATATATCACGAACAGGGAATGTTGATTATACTTTAAGATGAATGGGAGTGCTTACATCCCTCAAACTAAACTATTGTAGAGAACGCTTATTACAAACTCACGGTTCGTATAACCAGTTTTTTTTAATTGTAAATAATTGACACAGGAGCAGACGAGCCATTTGATGGTTAGTGATCACCGTCGCCCATGGAAATCAGTAACACTATAGGTACCTATCACTGATGCGTTCTCAGCACAGAAATAAGATGAAAGAAAGTACTGGCTCAATTCAATCAGAAATACTTTCTGTGTATTAGGGAACTGTCCTTTCGGAACCAACTATGCTATACTGAACGTGCTGCATTCCTGTTTGAGGCTTTTTATTTCAGAAATCTTTAGGGCTTGCAGTATACATTCAAAATTAAGTTTACATACTCGCGATTAAGAGTTATATAAGTAACTACTAATGACAGAAACTGAACGATATTTGCGACATAAAAGTATGTTGTCGAGAATGCTTGAAGTACTGTTAGAATGTTTTAAAACATGAATGACCCACTTACTTCTGCACTGATTTCCATATTTTGTTATATCATCATCTTATTATCCATTAGGTAAAGGTAAAACTTAATTATTGACAGAATAATGTTTAGTAGCTGACACGAAACGGCGTGTGACCAACAAGACTTATTCAGAAAATGTTTAAAGGTAATTTAACTTTTCACCCAAAAATTTGCTTTTGCATAGAGTTAAATGTGAGCATCCAAGGCAGCAATTCGAAAATGGAGTTGGAATAGCTCGGATAGCAGCAAATTGCCGTTCACCGGAGTGTTAAGGGCCGGCACGCCTTCACCAAAGGTCGAGGGTAATTAAGATCCCTCAAGCAATCAAACTCGTCCCGTCTGTGATTGGCTGCATTCGGATCGCGAGATCAAACAAGCCCAAAAGGTCCTGTCAAATGGAATATTTTAGGGAGCTGTTTGAAGTCTGCTCCGACCCGTTTTTCGATGTTCCTGTTTGTTTTGGCAACGAAATATCCTTTCGTTCGACGTAAAAAGTATCGATATTTTTGGATTGCTCCGATGTTACAATAACTGATGCCCGACTAATCAGTGCAGGTTACACTAGACATCAGCGAAATGATTTCAATGTAGGATAAGGTTTGATTGAAGCTCAATAGCATCTGCAAGCTCAACGGACGTAGTAGCGGTAGAAACATGAAAAGCTATGATTACCTAAGGACTTGAACGTACTTAGTTGAACTAAGAGCGATTACAACAGGAAAATTTAATTGTTGTCAAGATTTTTGATTTGATCGCTTATTATAATGCAAGAAAATATAAAAATAACATACGCGTTTTGAGATTTCTCCTCTATATTATAATTTTTTTCGGAAGCTGACTAGCAGACAATAGTTATAATAAAAAAATATATTATGTCTACCATTTACTTAGATCTTGTTCAGCGTGGTAGACCGTTATTTACTGTAACCTAACCTAACCTAACTCTAACCTTATTTACTCCTATTCTGAGTGGCCACCTGGCCCTACAAATGGGGCTGCTATTGTTTTTGCTACGACGATTATTTTATATAAATAAATGCACAACTTTCTAAAACACTATTTTAGTAAACAACAAAACATCCTTAGATACACTTAAGAGGAATTGCGCCAGCTAAGGGTCGTCTTGGGGAGGTGTAAACAACCCTTTAAGATAGTGTGGCATGAGAGGGTGGAAGGGACCACCCAACTGAATATCTTTTAGTATCTGCAAAACGTCTAATTCAGCGGAGGCTTTGATGTCTCGGCTTCGAGGGCAATGGAGTCACGTCGTGGGCATTCGGATTTAGTAGCGGGAGTGTAGTAGAACAACTATCGAACTAATTGAACGGAGTTGTAATTACGTCGCAGTGGGCAAATAGAATTCGAAGTAATATCATTTGTGAGGTAATGGTGTGAGTAATATCATTGTATACGGTTAAAATAGTATGTATTATACTTTTAAGTGGCATTCTATTAAATATTTATGATATATATAATTTTTATTGATATTATGACAGAAACACGTATAAAATTCTTAAAAAACAAAATATAATATAACTAAACAAAAAAAATATTTTTAAGTTAATATTTTTTATATTAAAATATTGTTCCGTCCTTATGACATAGTTTTGACATCATATATATACAATGTCTTAAAGAAACCCAATGTTATTTAGTGTAATTAATAATATCGAAGTCTAGATTTTTGCCTTATTGGGATGGCCTAGAATACCCCCAATCCCATGCTGGCAGAACAGGGTGTCGTAAGAGTCGACAGAAGCCAGCCTGCTTGGTGGTAGGGCTTCGGGTAAAGATTATATTATCAATATTATTATTGGTAATATTATCCTTCCGTGAAGTCTGCCTGGCTAGCTACCACTCTCCTGCTTGAGTCAGCCGCCAAGTGATTCGTCGTGTTTCGGCTGGGGGTTGAGAGCCAGTACTTTCTTTCTTACCTTCTTCTCATTTCCTGGCCAACTACGCATCAGTGATACTTTTGGGTTTGCTGATGTCCACGGGCGACGGCGACCATTTACCATCAAGCGGCTCGTCTAAATATAATATATAAATACAATAATCGTATAAAAAACTCGTACAAATTGTTACAAAATACAATTGTATATTTTAATTTTGTATTAAATGTACTATAAAATTGTTCCGTTAGCTTATTCTGCGATAATAATAGTTTTGTATAAAAAAAAGTTGTAGTTAAATAGTAGTACATTTGAGAAAATGATTCATGTTACTTTTAACTTCGGTTTCAAATATGGTATCGACAAAAGCGCATACAAATGCATCATTCCATGTCAATTTTAAGGACCAGCAATTCGTGGAGTTATATAATTTCCTTGTAATATTGCAGTATCAATAGTTCCCCAATATCATAATAGGCTCAATAGTTCCTCGGTACGTTCGAAGTTATAACGTCCGTGTGTATGTCCGATAGAACGAGCTCTCTCACTTCGTGGCATATAATGCTCTTTATGATACTGTTGTTTTAATTAATTACTGTTTTAATTCCAAAAGTCATCCCAAAATACACAAGTCTTTTTGCGGCAAGTACGTTTTAAGATGCCTTGAGTGACATAATCAATTTGTACCCAATGATATGTGACAATCGGCAGATATATATATATAGATAGATAGATAGATAGATAGACACGTGAGTTATCCTATTAGTAGTAATGAATTGTAACGTCACCGTGGACCCTAACATTACGAAATAACGGTAATAATAAAATGTAAATAAAGTTTATTATAAATAAGTATATCATTATTTTTTGGAATGATTCATAATAGAAGTTAGAATAACGAGTATGATCAGAAGGGTGCTGGGTAAACAGGAGACTGTAGTACAGCATATTGACACAACACGACAAATAATGCTCTAGATGTAAGGTTTGTAGGTGGACCGTTCAAACATTCACGATAAAAAAATGATCATTCGACCCTCCTCCAGCCAATCCCATATTCATACAGAACGTAGGTTCAAAACTTCATGTTTCAAATACTGATAGGTCAGTTAATAGAAAGTTTTTCCAACTTACGTACTTATTAGCAACTGTCGGTAACGGAAATACCAAGGAGTAAGCTGCAAATTCGATAGCATCCTCCGCCGTATGTGCCGTGCCGACTGTATTTACCTTTATATTGCGTCTTAGTGATTTGTAAAAGAGACTACATATGTCCAGTAGCGACAATAGGAATCGGAGAATTAGGAAAAGCTTACATTCAAACGCAGATTTTCCTCATTGAAGGCCAATTTTGTAACACAAAGCTATCAGTCTATTAATAAAAAGGAAAAGAAAATGCCTTAAAAAAGATTTGTATACCTACTTACGTCATTGAAAACGAAAGCTAGAGATAAATATACGATTGAATCCCCTATTCGTAAGTTGTAACTCATAAGTCAAAGAATCGTCGCCTGAAAAAATATGAGCGTAGAAATGAAGAGCGTCATAAATATCCTCGCGATCCCCTCCGCGTTCACAAAAACGCCGATACCGACATCGCAAGGAATCCCCAACCTGCTCACAATGGAACGAAATTAAAGCTAAACTTAGTGTAATTAATTTGGAGTACCTACTCAACGCTTTTGTAATAAATCGTTTCATCCGAGTATAAATTTTATCTGCGACGTCTGAACTTCAGACCGCGCTCCGTCCCTCTCCGACGGGCGGACGTATCCGTTGCATGTAACGCCGTCTCTCTCGCGGATTCACAATAAATGATTCCCAGTTTCCAGCTTTTCACTAATCACCTGTCTTGACAAGTTACACGTGCATCGTTAATTGAGCTCTATGTGGCGGGTTGAGGGTTGAATTTGAAGCGCGTGGGTGTGAGATATAGTGAAGGGTGTTCGTTAGGTAAAGTTTGTAGAAATAATTTCTGGTAGATATCGGTAGGCGAATCGTCGAGTTGTCAACTAGGGCCGGAGATAAGGCGCAATAATTCTTAATCTCGCTTTGAGGGAGGCGGGAGTTTAAACCGCGATAATTCGATATTTGGAGCCGCTTTCGGAGATGTCGTCGCGACGAATAACGAATGATTAACGCTAAATGTTTAGCTACGTAAGCACATGCAAATATTAGTCAGTTTAATAAATTGTTACCATTTTTGCTTAAGACACAAACCAGGCCACTAACCGCATATCGTAGGCGGCGTACTTAATTACGCTGCTCAAGTGTGGTTTGGTAGGCATTTTAAAGGCCATCAGAGACCCGGAATTTGTTGTAAATTATTAATAGAGATTATAAATATAATAGTACTTTAAAACAAACGTACGTTGTGGTTCTCTTATTGAAATAAATAAAAAATTGCACAGTCGAATATTTAATTCGGAGAATATATTAATTAAATTCAATGTCCAACAGAGTAGGTAAACCACAAACAAGTCTGATTATTTGACAAACAATTGTGCCTGAAACAAGCTGTAATGATGCGGCGGAAGTGCGTCGCGACGCGGTGACCTCACGACGGACACCGGAACTGACACCGGCAACCGGACGTCTCAGCGATATCTTAGCCGAGGTCAACGACCGTTGCGAATTAGCCGAACTTATTCATGACAGAAACTGATGAAGTCACTGGTAAAAATATGTGACCGGAGTGATATCGTCAATTCGATATATTTAAATTATGTAAATTAAATTTTTATAGTTTTTCTGGGGATTCAGGCGATGACGGAATTTGAAAAACTGTTTGTTTTGTTATAAGTTTATAGATATAGAGAAGTATATAGATTTATAAGATATCGAAAAACTGAAATAAAGTTGCATGCGGTTCAAATTATTTATCAACATCGGCTGTTATTGTATCTATTAACTTACACGCAGCAGAAAATATAAATCCAGTCAAATTCCAAACCATGTTATATGAAAACCGTTTTAACATATTTTGTCGATATAGAAATTTGGAATTTCAACTGTTATGTTCCATCGTCATATAGTTCGTAACATAACATATAATGCAACGCTTAACCGAAAACACAGTACGACAAGCTAACTGAAACAGTAACAAAGGGGAATGTTCAGTGCACTGCCGAGGAGCGACATATTGTTGTATTTTATTCTAAATCTCTAACATAACGCTTTGAAAACTGCAAAGGTGAGCCTTGATATTTCATAAAACGTGCGCAGAAGAAAGTAATGTAAAACGAACTGTCACGTAAAGAGTGATATGCATAGAGTAATAAAAGTTAAATCAGCAAGCACAGCACCTAATCATAACACAAACCCCAATTACACCGGCCATAACTCAGACCGGCGAATCTGAGGACTGACGAGTTTTATTGCCGGCGCGTTATCACGCGTGCGGCGCGCGGCTGGCCCGCGACGGGTGACGTAAAAAACGCGGAAAAACACGAATCCAGCTCATGTTAATATTTGAGGCATTTTTATTTGAAATTTCCATTTACACGCACCCCTCCGACCCGCCACCCTACCCCCCTCATACATATTCATCGAATGCACCCTCGCTCCATACACTTTCTCTGCAGGTTCATATCGTGCGTTCGTGATCTGTCGAATCAGAGCTACTTGACAACTTTGTAACTGACTTTTTCGTGTCAAGGGGCCGTAACGACGGCTGGACGTTGGTGACGTGGTTTACAAGATGATTGGAATTGGTCAGGTGGATCGGAGTAAATCGAGTCGGGGTGTCGTTTTGAATTCAGTTTGAACTAATTTTACAATTAATGTCTATTCATCTACTCGGTATTACGACCACATCTGGATCATTTGTAAACTTATTATTTCCAATTAGTGGTTGCTGGTTTTATTAACATCCATCTTGATTAGCGAACGTGAGACCGATTAAAACGGAAAAATAATGAATACTTAAACCATAAAACAAAGTTATTCATTTAACCTAATACCGCTAAAAGTAATCAACGCTGTGTGCTTTTGCAGCAGTAAACTGACTTGTACTACAGCTGTTTTCCATCCACATAATATAAAAGTATACGTCCAATGTGGTATGTTTTAAAAAAAATGTAACAACAAGATTTTATTTGTGAACATAATTTGTTGTAGTTTTGGTTAGATTTTTTTTTCATAAATAGAAGGTGAGCTGTGGTGAGTGATGGCCGCGTTCCACTTATAGTCACACCAACAATTTGAAGGCTAAAGGGAGAGAGGGGGACCCGTTTATGTCTGGCTCTCTCTCACTGCAATTAAAACACTTTAAAACTTTTCGCAGTCGACTCTGGATACATGCAGTAAGGTGGCAGCTAGCTAGGCGGCTCAAGAAATCTACATGAAATTAAAATGGGTTGTACGGAACCCAACGACCTCCAACACCAGGTGTAGGGTATACGCAGGAGAGAAGTAGAACGATCGAAGGTTGAGAGTAAACTGCATACATCGTATTAAATTAAGATTCTATAAATGATGAGTACGTACATGACATAGAGTAAGATACATGTAGAGGGCACATTACACAGGTACCGTTCGCCACAGCTTCGTCAGCTGTACAGCAGAATGCACCACAAGTGTGGGAGGTTGGTTTAGGCCAAGTGTAGCTTAAAACCCAAATCTATATGTACTCCTGCTATGCTTTTCACATATAGTATTTTAACACGACGTAACCAAGAATCTGAAAGACCAACTTTTTGGAAGTCATCGAGTTTCAGGTTAAATCCGATAAAAGGTTTCAACGTATCCAAATTGCGCGCTAATCGACGTATCGATCTCCTTCTTTACAACTACCGTGAAACATTGTCGCCTCCTTAACAACGACAAACGTTTCATGATGTGACGAATTTTTTCTAACTGTACTGAATATTGAAGGTACGCGAACGCATCAACAGTTAACGTTTAGTAATAAATGTTGGTACGTGTGTAGGACCTATGAACGCTATTTCGCCATTCGACAACAATATTTTGTTTTTAAATATATTCTAGGTGTTATTATTTAACGTGTGCGAGTTCTGAAATATACTTTCTGCTCGTTCCTGATGTAAAAGGAATACTCTAAATATAAATTCATATTTTTCACGTTGGTCATACATGTATTGATATTCCGATGGTTTTGATTGTATTTCCGTTTATAAAAGTCCCCGCCACAACACCCTTGAAATTGAAACACAATATTCTTGTATATATCTTCCAAATTTACATTTATCATTGAGTTGATTTATTGCAGCGAATATATTTCTTGTAAATATAAATTTGAATTAAAAATTATGGTGCATTATGACAATCGTTTGTTTTATTGGGTGTGAATATTTTTTATAAGTTATGGAGGAATGTCGAATGAAACAGTAACGAATCGTGCACCAATTAATATGTAACAAGGATGAAAATATGGCTGTTTCCAGCAAATAATATAAATGCTATCATTTGTCATTTTTTTTGTACCATGTCGTGTCGGAACCTTATCGTGTGAAAAGTCGCGTAACATAATTCATATCCTAAACTCCGTGCTATATAAACACGGAGTCAAAGGAGTTCGCGTTCCAGTCAGGAAACAACGGCACGTAGTCCGGTTCGCACCAATAATGCAGTAGAAAGGTATCTCGGATTGTCAGGATACAGCGTGGGGGATCTTGGCTATTCGTTCCAATCCCCGAAAGATGGTTGTCTGATGTCGTTTCTAGTTATTGAGTGGAGAAGAAAGAAATATGCTGCCATTCCCAATTTTACATCCAATTATCTGATGATACATTATTAATTCTATTGTAGGCGAGTTGAAGTGAGTTCTGAGTACGATACTAACAAAGAAGAGGACACTGGACACTGGACACTTGGACATTTGGACACTGGTAAGTGTGTCTACCAGTGACTTCAGCGGCACCTAATTAGTGAAACACTCTCGTATCGTCATTTCGTATATTACAACTTTCCTTGCATATAATGAAAGTATAAGTTTAATTAATTTTTATTTAATATAAGTTATATTTAATATAGTTAAAATATTGATAGTACTATTGATTCTTTCTTTTATCATCAAGTTGAAGAAAAATAAAACTTCATAAAGTTAATCAAAACCTAGGAAGATTATTGCCGAAATAAATATTTTTTTTAGTTTCATGTTCATTATAATATGTCTTTTGATTTTATGAACATATCTATGTGCCTAGAAGTTGGAACAAATGTGTATGATTAACTTCAATTACAGAAATAAGTATAGTCGATAATATATAGCTGCTTCTCAAGTTGTATTTACAAGCCACAAGAATACACTCGTCGCACATCACTATCTGGTGGTGTCAGCAAGTCTAATGTCATCGGATCCACTCAGGGTTTTTTATAACGCTTCTGCGTTTTATTGCCGACGCTAATCCTGAGGAGGAGGCGATGCCGGCTGCCTGTGTTCGATCACTCCCCGACCACACCGCTTGGGCCGCAGTTTCTTTAAGTATCATAAGAATATGTTTGATTGCATGATGGTGCCGTGCGGTATTACACAATACAGTGTATTTTATCAATCAATACAATTTGAGTTTTGTGTTTATAACGTGAAAACGAAGGAACTCTTAATACAGCATGAAAAATCAAATAGAGAAGATCAATACAATGTTTTTTTTTTTACATTTTCATATATTAAGAAAAGTTTCTGTACGTAAAAATACGCAAGAGATTTTAATGCTTCTATCATAATTCGGAGAAATTGATTCTGACAATTAATGCTTATAACTATTTTTATTATATTACAGCTTCCCGCAGATTACCCTCCGCACAGACAAACACAAAATTCGCATTCTCTCTTTATAATTTAGTACTAAAATAAGTAATGTACGAGTAGATGAGATACTATGACATGAAATTCAATTTAAGCAGATGGGTGTCGACACACACTAAAATAATTACTCCGAAAAGGACCAGTGGATTATAATATTTGATATGAACGGGTAATTACTACAAATAATCAATTCCTTTTTAGTTTGATGCAAATTAGGTTTTTTATGCAAATAAGGAATTTGAAAAGCGATTTGCATACTGCACTTGCCGTTCAAAACTGTTGACAATTATTTTATAACTCATGATCTCTAAGGTACATTTGTAGGTGAGGATACTCGTGGGTAGCGATAGGATAGGTAACGGCTCTAGCCCACATCGCTATTCAGATGTGTTAATCACATCGGCTTAATCATAGCGCGAAAATCGCCGGTGCAACTCGAGATATTATCAGGGGACTGTCAAATTTGCAATTTGTGACCCTCACGCTCGTGGCTGCCGAGGTGGTGCAAGAGATAATATCTTTTGATGTTTTAATTTAGATGATATTTTGGTTTGAAGTTCAGGAACGGGGTTTTCATTTCATGAATCAATATTGTCATTGCATTGTTAATTGCCTCTTTTAAGCCAACCGTCATTTGTCTCACTTTTCGTGCTCCTATTTTGAGAACAATTTAAGAAATATATTTCAAGTACTATTTTGCTCCCATTAAGCCTCTTATGTAAGTTTGTAATTTAATAATTTAGTTCAATTTAGTTATTGTATTGAAGGGTTATGCTCGAATGCCGCTTGAGGTTAAAACATTTAACCTCTTTCATGCCACGGCACTTCCAAGTTTAACATAAGGGCTCGTTCATGTAATTTTTGAAATATGCACGAAGCGGATGTTACAAATTAATGATGTCTCTCACAAACAATGTTTCAAGAATTCATAAAATTTTTGAAGAGATGCGTAAGTTCCTTACTAAGGTGGCGGAGCTTGACTTACTCGTATATCACAAATTGATTGAAACAAACGAATAACACGTTTCTGTGTCTGTGAAGACATGTACCGTGAACGAGTTAAATGACGTTATGGGGTTTCAACGTACCCTGCGCGCGCATGGCTCTATGAGACGCACACGTGCTGTTTAAACTGCATTTATTTTGTAATTCAAATGCAAGTAATTCACATAGGTACACATAATAGATAGTATTTTCTTATTGCTGCTTCATTCTAAAATCTAACCCAGTGATTCCCAAAGTGGTCTATATCGACCCCTAGGGGTCTATTACAACCTGCAAGGGGTCTACGTCAGCGAAAAAAAATTTGGAGGTCCATGAAGTGAAAATGGGGGTCCACGATAGTGGATCTCAACACATACACTGATAGTATCTATTTACTTACATCATACTATCTTAT
>DWPT01002244.1:0-16583 GCA_018251895.1 Agathymus mariae mariae | reverse complement strand
CACTTCATAATTATTGAATTAATTTATGTAAAATACTAACACTATATCTGCACCCGTAAGGCTCAATATTTAACTTTGGACATTTATCGCGTTATTATATTTTATGATATTAACATTATATATAATATAAGTATAAGTATAGCTGATATAGACTTTATTTCATTGGACACCATGCCTGAAATTTTGATTGCTAAATACATAAATATGGTAAATATTACACAAAATAAGCCGGTAGTATAATTAATTTTACACTTGGATGAAATGTTACTCATCTTATAACAGATCCTCGATTAAGTCCACACCATAAGGCCAGACTACAAATAAATAAGTAATGTGATAGTTATTGAGTTATACAAATGCGAATTTTATATAAATAAATATACATTCGGACAATCACACCCGCGCACTAGAATTCCCTGATCGGTTGGTGTGGATGGAGACAGAACATCCCAAAAATCAATGATCTGAGAACAAATATTTATCTGTCACATAAATGTATGCCCCGACAGGGAATCGAACTCGGAACCCGTTTTTTGATGATATGATAGACATTAAAACCTCTGAAAACTGCAGGAATAATATATTAATTTTCAAATATATAATTTTTGAATTATTTTAACGCATTTTAAAAACTATTATTGACTGTATATCATGTAGTCATATTTACACCTAAAACAATTGCCACGAAGAATCTATAGGTAATCTACCAATATATAGAGTACTTGACAACAGAGTACTTTACAACAATAAAATTATTGTTTAAATATTTATATTTAATATATTGATATATGATACTTTTATTGTGTGGTACGAGTAATAATGTGGTAATTTACAACCAAGAGTGATTTCTACCAAATATAATATAGTATTGTGACCAACCCTATATTAAACTTAATTTAATCTCAAGTGTCACCCATTGACGCCATATGACGATATCAATCAAATCTATATTGAAGCAATCACTGCCTCGGCTTATGTAAGTAGCTAATAATAGGAGGAGCTAACAGTGGTACCGCGGGTAGTTCATATAAGTAAATTATAAATAAAAGTAGTTAAAATGACATTATTAAAGGCTGTAGTTTTATAAAACACTCGTTCACCGCAGACCACGGATTTTACTTTTTAAAAAGGAGCTCTGGAACTTATTGTGGTGGTACGAACTTAGCTAAGGGTCGGGGAAGATTATCTGCTCGACGGCCTCCGGCATAGTTTAGCAAGTACTAGGTAACGATAAAAACCGGGAACAAAGATTACTCGATAAAGTATGATAGCACTAAGTAACACTAGTGAAATAGTAATTTGTCCTTTAACAATGCATTTGAAAGGTGGTAACAATAGTGAAACCCTGTAACGTTTGAACATGGTACTGAAATGAATGAGAACTTATATATTAGAACAAGCAACTTTGCTTTATAAGTACGGGTTCTACGTCAGAAGATTACACAGTCCTGGTAAGTAATGTATGTACTTATGCACTTTAACGCTGTAGCACCCTACAATTGTGTTACTAAATATTCAAGGCTCATTAATAATAGTACCTACTTATTGTATTGTATCAGTGTTATTTGTAGTGGGTGAAAATAATTGGTTATTAAAGAATAAATCCTACATTATACTCTATTTAGATTAGATCATTAATTTTGGTTCAAAAATATTTTTAGCAGATTTATGAGTCTCGATTGTGCCACTCAAAGAATTTCGTTTTGTCTCCGGCGTATCTTTGTAGCTTTGGAGAAACGAAACGTGTGGGATGATTTTAATGATTCTACCATCAATAAATTGGTATTATTTTGTAGGTGTCACTTAAGACATGACAATAATCACAAATCGATGTGGCAACGACGAGACGTCATATTGTAGAATAAATAATTATAATTAAGTCAATGTCAATTGGGGGTATCATTAAACTACTCTGAAAAAATTTGTTCATTGTTTTTTTTTTGATTTGTTGTTGTTTTTAAATACCCTCTAAAATCTTTTACGATTAACAGTTGGCTGACAATTGCTCTCACTTATTAACTCTTTGATTAAAAGACCATGGCCTTCGGGCTTAAGATATTACGATTGTGGGTTTGGATAGAGAAGTTGGACACTCGTTTCCATCTTTAAGTCCGATTTTATTCAGTCCGGTTTTTATAAAGAAAATAAATTTAGGAATCACAACAATTAAAATCACAAATTTGAATGCAATTTATCAGTCATTTAAAATAATCTTAATTCAAATTAATCAAATAATAGAATATCATAATTAAATCAATCAATTAATTATAAGACCTGCGTCATGTACTTGTCTCAGTTATTAGTAAGAGTCTTTTCGGTTGTTTATGTTGGTAAAGTGTTGGAGACATATTTTGATACAAATTTAAGTTGCTTTTTTGATTATCACCATAATTGATGTCCATATTATGAGTCTCTAAATACTCGTATATCAGCAATTTTTGTACAGAAGCCGTCGCATTGAAATCAGATACCTGTGCTTAAGTAAGCTACGCCCTATCTAAGTCAGATTTCACCAGTACAAACTTATTTTTAAGCTTTAAAATAACTTAAATATATATCGAAGATGATGGCAATAGATGATCTGGATTATGTTGATGGTAAGTAAGTATATTATATAAGATTTAGAGTTTAAGCAGTTGAAGAGATATTTATATACCTAAATATTAATTGGCTATCTTTAAAATCTTTAGTATCTTTACTGAAATACTAACAAAAGTGGATTGCGATTGATATACAAATTTAAATTAGGCTATTCATCATTACAACCCATTATTGTCCCACTGCTGCGCTTGAATGTCCTCTCACATAAGTGTGGCTTTAATACATATAAATTATCTCTTCTGTAAACTACTCACTTTATGAATTACACTCAATCACTTACTACATTTACTTGAAAGTGGTTCAAATATGATTTAATATTCTATTCTACCCCCTTCCTTTCATTATATGCAAAGCGTTCGGGCCACGCGTTTATTATTTCTGACTTCAGCTTTGACATTCGGCTCCTTGAGTAAACGTTTCCACTGATAGCAACACATCATTAGTTAAATGTAACTTCATATTCGATTAAATGTACTTGATTCGGGTCTATTGTGAAAAATAATCGATAGAAATTCCTATAAAACTACTGGCTATGAGTCGTAGAATCCAGGCAGGTTTAATTAAAACATATACACAAGCATATCAAACAAACATATACGTACCTCGTGTATTATATACGCAAAATATAGATAGACACATCTATTATTATATCGGACTATCATCACCTTCTTTTGTTATATAGCGCTAGATTAACTAACCATGATTAAACGCTACGTGAAAATGAGCACTTTCCGCTGGGTATTCCTTTAAAATCGTTGAATTAATATAAAATCTGATATTGTATTTTATTGTATTTGTACAAGTTATTACGGAATACGTATGAACTGAACGGATCTCGCCTTAGAACTAAGTAGGTCTGGATCTTATTTCATTATGGAACAATAGCACGGATTAGTTGAAGTGTCAATGGCTGGGTCGATACCCAGCCATCGTTCCGATGAACGACGCCATTCTCGCTAATAGGTTGATCCCTACAGCATGTAATCAAATGTTTTTTAACCATTGTCGAACACTTTGTTACTCCTGGCCACCATTCTTCAACAACCATCGCTGAATTCTTATAACACCAATCCGCGTCCGAGAGACCCTATTAAAAAGACCGACTCGTAACTAGTTCAATAATCTCAATAAAATAGATTTGAAATGTTCCTACTGTTTTCCTTAAATAAGAAGACCATAATAAACTGCGTGAATTCTCATGGCATGCAATGTTAAGGACTGCTGCCTAATAATTCGTACCAATTCGTTAAAGTAACCTCAAAATTACAATATGTAATGTCATTAGTCATCCATCCAACATCTCCAACGTCTCGACGCAACGATGCTTCAATTTGTTTATGTGTAGATGAATAGGTATTTAAAAAAAAATCCTTAATTAATCTCTAATTAATCTAGCCCCATCATCCTGGTATATCAGTTATATTAATATAATCCCAACGTACTAACTTTCCAAAGTAGATCGTGGAAACATACATTTATTTACGCAACAAGCGCGATAACTCAACTTGCACATAAATTCTTATAAGAGACGTAAATAGTAGCAATTCAAGCAATAAAGGAAAACATCAAAGGGTTCTCTTTCAGAGAAGTTTCCATTGAACATTGAACGAAGCTAGGATCTGTTTTAGGAATCCGTTGAGAAAGTTGATTACATTTAGAAAGTTACAGTTAGAAAGTTAGATGTAAAATTTGTTGAAAATTTTGTTTCCGTGAGTTTCCAAACACACGCGAAAATTATTAAATGAACTACCATTTGTAATCCCAAGGAGTGGTAATGAATCTGATAAATGATGTTTATATTTGATTGGATTGTTCTCTTTTGTGTGTTTTGTCTTTGTTGAATGTCTTCTTTAAAGTTTACAGTGAATCTACGTTCAATAACGAACAAATAGACATGCTTTAAACACGTTACATTTGCACATTACCGTAATTCAGTTTATAGTGAACCTGATTGCAGAGCGTTCCGGCCGGGACAAACATTTATGTGAAAATTTTTTTTTTGTTTGCGATTCATGGGTCTTTGTGATGTCATAATTGTGTACGTCTGTGCCACCCCCACACAGGGAATCGCAGTGCGGACGGGGGTGTGGTATGTGAACGTTTATTATTATCGACTCGACTTCGTTTGTGCTCGAGTGAAAATACTCATTTATCATTACAAGGAGACGCCATCTTATTTTGTTATTATAGAGTAAGTATCTGATAGACAGTTACACAGAGTAAATTCAACTAAGCAAATATCAAAAGTTTGAGTTGAATAACTATCTGTCTTAACTAGTATTACTTAGGTATAAACCATACTAATATCTAAATCGTTTAAAAGAAAGTGCATATCATCATGACTAACAAATGATATGTGTATGGCATGGCATCTTACTAAATGGCATACATCTATCCGGAATAACGTTCCTTTAAAATTCCAAACAGTTTTTTGAACAGCTGCCTCGATTCCGGGGATTACCCTCCTCATACTCACAAACACACAAAATTCTCATTCTCTTTTGATTAGTATGCTATAACGGCTGGCCGATAACTTCTTACAATTTAAATTTCTTAACCAGTAATCAATTAATTTTAACGTTAAGCAAGTCATGGACTAAGTTAAATATTAAAAAAATCTATTGTCTTCGTTATAAGGTTATTATTATTTAACGAATCTCAACGTCACAATTTGCGTGGCCGGCTGATTTTCCTGTCCCGAGGATATTTTTCCGTTTTTCCACGAGAGCTCCTTCTTCCTTGCCTCACGATTAATTAAAAATACAATAGGGCACTATTAGTCACATTGTGATAAGTTGAATAGCGTTTAATGAATTGCCGTTCTGCAGCAGGTCGAGGAAGAGAAGTAATTGCGAGTTCAGGATCGGTGGCCGCGAGAACTCGACAATTTCAGCTTTATTGTTTCGGTAATTGCTCCTGGGAAATCTGTGGTTCCGCCGACTTCACTAACTTACGTTAGATTTCTTCGGATGAAACCACGTTGGAAGTCAGCAGTATTGGTTGCTGCATCTTTTTGAATTTAGTGGTAAGTCATTAAATTAAGTTAATGAAAAAAATTCTAACTGAACAACTTTATTTAATTAAATAGAATGTCAGTATAAGCAGAACAGGAATAAAAAAAACGTATTGTCTAAAAATTCTTATAGATCAGTTCTTCCACCGTCCACTTTATTAAATATTCAGAAGACATTTTATTTTACCGAAGTTTATTAGAGACTTCCTTGAAATCTTTTTTTACCTTCGAATGTTTTTAATTACAGAGTTTTAAAAATTACAAAGCTTTATTAACCTTGACGTACGAGGCTATAATCCTACCCTCTTAATACATTATTTTACTATTGGAAATAAATGGAAAGATATCTAATATTTTAAGTAAATATTTTAAAATTAGTCAATCTTAAGACAGTAGTGGTCCTTATTCAAAGTTACAAAACTACTTATCTGGCCCTATCAATATAACATCAGTCAATCTTAAGACGTAAGATATTATTTTGAAATTAAAGTTGAAATATGAATGTCTATTTATATTTTCTTTATGTTTACAATTCTCATATAAATATACGTTGCGTAATAAAGTATAGAGACTTTACGGAAGATTAATAACGATCTCTGACCCTCTGTTCCCTATTAAAAAATTATAATTTGACTTCGAAGCAGCTAATCTCAGAAAGACCAAGCTCGTTACGTTGACTAATGTTTTCATACGCTTACTTTCGGATTACTGTTACACCATTTAAATGAGTGGGCACACTATCACAAGCTTCAACATTAAGACGAAAACTCGATAAATCGTGTCCACTTAATATCTCAACGAGATCGTTCATTGTAGACGTATTACCTTAATATATTTCCTTTGATGAGACCACTCTGAAGATTGTAGTTTGCTAGATTAGGGATACCCACCCACATACTTTATCAATAATCCATTATTAACACGGTAAACAATATGTGTTATCAGCAGGTACCGTATCGAATGATGAATGACTAGGAGGTACATTAGAAAATGTCAATAAATAAAAAGCGAAGGTCTGGCCGATCGCTCTTGAGGTAACTTGAGATGAAACGACGTTCTCTGTACAAGTACAGTCCAGTACAAAAGTGTAGTTGTAACGCTGAGTGCTTGCTTTGTCATCACTCGATCTTTTGTAGATTGTTGGTTGAGAAAGTTTTGTAACACTGTTAGAATTCTTATGCCAGTATATTTCAGATGTAATGTCCAGCTTGAATAAATATGATTTATTGCTTCACATCACACAATGCAGCGTAATAATAAAATCTGTACAAAACTAAAGATTATAGTCAACGAAATCATAAATTAACTTCAGACTTTAGATTAAGATTTAAATATAAAAAAGTCTTAATACCAAAGTAGAAAGCAAGTGCCTACGTAAAGATTTCACTGGCGACTGAACTTTATATTCAACTGTAGATAAATAGACTTAGATCAAATAATAACTATACTTTCTGAGAGCTAAGTGAATCTTCTTCAAAACAATGTTCTAAGAATCAATGATAGAGTCTAGTTTCGATGGCTATCTGAAATTGAGAAATAAAAGTATAATTACACCTGCAGTTATATTTTACCATTGACTAACAATGGTAGATCGAATAGGTCCGAAAATTTATTCTCATGACTGCATGAGAATTCAACCAATTACAACGGGAGTAAGCAGATATATATTTAGTAAGTAGTTGTAAGCGAGTTTTAATTACTTTTGTCATTTTATGTATTTTTAATTAAATTATTTATTTAAGGTTATAATCGTTTTAAGAAAACATACCAAATTTTACAGTGAAGAACTTTAAAAACATAAGGAATAAATGCAACCAATATGTATAATACAATTCTAACTGATCGCTTTCTGTATATTAGAGATATATGAGAAAAACTACCGTTAGGGGCCTTTATATACGCAATGAAACCCAAAGCTATAGTTGAAAATTTTTTTTCTGTTAATCTGTGCGCTTGTTCGTGCTAATCTCAGAAAGGCTTATCCAATTTCGTAACTGTTTTCACCTCTATCTATTGCAATAGGCGTAACATAATATTTAAATTGGTTTCATCGTAATCCTACCATAAATAAAAAACGTTACAAATGTATTTCTAATTAAAATAACAAGAAAAATCCAGCCCTACAACAATTCAGGAGCTTTTTCTGAGCTGAAGGTACTTTTTCTGAAGCAAAGCGATTGCATTTGCTTGTTTGTGCAATATAATTAACGGTATTCATTATAAGTTTAAATAAATACACAAGTTGAAGCTTGAGTGTTTAACTGATTGTATATCGATATTTTGATTTGAATTTATTGAACAGTTGTTGGGGCTAAGTAGATTTTGCTCAATTATGATGATGACTGCTAGTCGCTATTTATGATTTGATTTGCAATTACTGATGTGGTTCGAAACAAACATCGATTGTAAAATTTATTATTCGCTAGACAATATGAATTAATACTTTTTATCGAAAACCTTTGTTGACCACTGAAAGAGGTTTTTTTTATACAATCTCACCCCACGCAGTACAAGATTCCACTTTATGATATATTATACGAGTAGAATGGTATTCTTCGCTAAATTCTTCTATTAAGTTTGTCGGGGAGAAATTGCTCCCTAACAGTAACCGCCGATTGATTTATTGTCTTTTACATCTTTATATGCTGTATAAAATTGGTGTACAATAATGATTATTTGTTTTGTATTATATTGTAGCCTATTGAAGACTGTATAAATGTGTGTGTTGTGTTTGGCAACTCCTCTTTATAAATAAAATAACAAATATTTAACTAAAGCTCAACACATACTCAATACTGCCCTGAATATAATGTGGTACAATTTAACAATCGAAAAAATTAGGATTGAATACTGAGTATGAGTGTCAACATTCAACATGTTTCCAGTGTAAAAGATACTTTTGAATCCGACTGTACCAACGATGCAGACTATTAACGTTGTGATAAACAACAATATCTCATTGATAATTAAAAAGAATGATCTGACTAAAGTAATGAGCTGCTTGGAACGTCGGAACCGGTAGCGAGTCTGAGATAAGCATTTTGGTCGTAACGGAACAAGAACGTGCACGCCACTTTGAATTTTGAAGTTATGTCTCGAAAGTTCAGTTTGCATTTAATCAACTTAAAAGGACTCAAATCTGTAGTTGATATTTTTATTTTTATGATATGAAAGTAATATACTTTAATAATGACATGATCTGTTAAAATTTTCTAAAAAAAAATTATTTTGTGGATGGAGACATATCGATGTAGAAAGAACTTGGAGGATATTACACATATGATCTGACCACAATTCAATTGAAAATGTATTCAACTGAGTAGATGATTGAGGATTGAGTAATCGTCATAGTAAGTGCATCTGTCAGTAATTTCTTATAAAGCTTTACAAATTAATTTTAGATGTCTATACCATCAGCGTCTATACATATGCTTAGTTTCTTTGCCTTTGACGTTTTAAACAAATAAATTTAATATTAAACAAATAACACGCTTAGCCATTACATTAGTCGCAGTTGACTGGCAAAGTCATGTGGTTGACTAATATTTACACCGACTGCTCAGAACATTGCCGTTACACGTTCGCTTCGGTCGTGCGTGAAGCGTGTGTGAGGTGACAGGCTGCGCTAATTGGCCACGTAGGGTGAGGACCGTGAGGTTTTATACAAACCACTTCCTGCTTACTAAGACAAAATAATGACGAAATAAATATTATTACTCATTGTAATGATTCGTTATATTTGAAATAGGCAGCGGGTAGTTCGAACATATACACAGAGAATTAGACATTAATCAATAATAATAAATTCTTACTTTAATAAGGTATTACGTGATAGCTAAAAACTAGCAAACGGGCTATCTGATTGTATGTGTTTATTGCTGCTCATGGAAATCTACTCGTATAATAAATACAAAAGCAAAAATTTTTTCATTAGTTTTTTAGAAATATCACTAGAAGTTGACTGGAATTTACTTCATAGTAACCATAGTCTTATAAACTGTACTCGGTAATTATATTGTCAACAATAATAATGTGAAACTATGGAATACTATAAAACAAAACCACAAAGTCAATGTTACAGATGATTCTACAAAAAGGAGACTAGATATAAAACGGAATTTACACAAGCGTCAGGTTAATTATGCAAGGCATCACGAACTAATATTAAAAAGCTCCCATTTTTATGGTGAATCAAGACATCCGCCTACACTGTAAATAATTATGTACAATGTACCCACAATCTGTTCCGGTCCAGTGAGCTTTGTTCTATAATTAGAAATAAATAAGTGCTTGTTTTGTTTTCTCTTAACAAAAGAGAATACTTATAATACTTATAAAGAGGTTTAAGGAAAGACGCTTATGCTTATAAAGTAAGCTTAGTAATGATCATTAGGTTACTTCGCGTGTTAAATCAATATAAACGAAATAGCGTTCCCAACAAATCACTCAAGAGTAACAACTAAAGAGTAACCAACTTTCAATAGGTTTACATTTATCTTTGAAGCTGTTTTTCGTTTTAGGGGCCTATTGTCTCCGGTGACCGATTCGCAGCAAATATTTTATATATGTACTATGTAGTATACAGTAAAGTCTTTCTTACATTCTTCTCATTTCTTAGCCGACAACGCATTAGTAATACTTTTGGTCTTGCTGATATCCATGGGTGACGATGACCACTTACCATCAGGTAGCTCGTCTGCTCGTTTGTCGGCTATTAACATAAAAAAAGTAGATTGATTCACTCATACGATATCTGTGCGACTTCCGAATAAAATCCTGCAGCTAAGTCCGGCTAATAATAAACGGCCTTCACTGAAGTACAATTTAATAATTAAGTTTTTAGTCTTGAAAATATTATGTAAAATCAATTTTATCGGGACTAGCTTCAATCCATCAACCAGATCTACTTTAATATGTAACCGAAAAAAACCATAGAGGACGCCACCACAATAAGGAATCAAAAATCCGCGTGCGCCCAAGATTCTTTTATAAATGACTGCCATGAACTTATCTTCCAAATCTCGATATGAAGAATGCCTACCTACCCCTCCATGTCACATCGTTAAGATGTTATCCCTATTCCGACGAGAACTAATCTATAGTACAAGCAAAGTAACAATAGTAGAGTGGAATAATAGAACGAGTTTTAGTATTTTATTAGTGTGAAACCTCAAGAGACGTGACAGATCGGTCTTTTAGAAATGTAGGAAAAAATTTCAACGCAGTAGCGTGGATGTATATTTTATCATTGGTGTAGTGTGTGGGAATTTACGACGTATGCTGTGTTAAAAATAACAAATACATTTATGTTTCACATAAACACGAAGTGAAGGCGCTCTTGTGCTTGACTCAACTACCAAATATTCAGTCCATTTGGTATTCTCGGCGGTTTTCTTCAGCCCCTTCCTCTTTCAAGTAATAATTTATTGCAAATTGATATTATTATTTTTATAAGATAATTTATCTAAATTCATTATCATTTTATCTATTTTCATAGAAATTTCACTACTAAATGTACTGTAAGCTACCTTTAATAATTTTAAAGAAATTTTCTTTCATTTCTTTGTCCTTAACTCCAAAGAATTTATTATATCAAAATCAACCGTAAGGAATGAGACTCTGCCCGTATTTGATGAGGTGTGTATGTGAACCGTGATGATTTTAACCCAATTATAGACGTACGAGATACACAGCTTCACCTTCCTTACCATGAAATCTGCTTACGATACGCCGTAGCTAATTTAGGTAGCATTGTGTACCTTTGAATAAGATTAACATGACTAAAAACCCGTTGGGAGTCATCGTTCATAAATCATAGCCCATAAAATGCCTCTGACAATAACCTTCTTCTTTCTCATCACTTCCTTGATAAAATATCTACGAGGGAATATATACTTTGTTGTAGAAGATGAAGGTAGTAAATCGATTGATGATCACACCAATTGTGTGACGAAGCTAGAGAACATCTTTAAAGTGACAGGCGAACTTAATATTCCGTTTGATCGGACCAATTGTTAGTATTGTGTTTACCATCGATTTTTAGAAAGTAAAAATAAGGATAAGAATGTGAGAGGACAAGCATCAATCACTATCAACTTTTGGATATTTTCGACATATATATTTAATATTGAAATGCCTGGATGATGATTAGGAAGGAGTGGATTATGTTGAGTATTAATACTTTATTCCTTTCTTACTCCATCTATTTAATAATATATAACTGTACTTAGAAATAATATACAATAAAATACTACTTTGACTAGGCGGATGTAGTATGTAAAGTAACTAAAAATCAAAACGAGAGAATTCTAATTTAAACAAAATTCAGTAAAGTCGTTTTAAAGTTTTCGTTTAGAAAAAATATAATTAAAAAAGTTGACTACCATTTTAGGCTTGGAAACATTAAGTGTCCATTGTAGGGCGTATTTTTATTTAGAAAGGTCATTAGCATTCAACCCTAGAGTTAAAAGTTCTTATGCCGATATTTAGATATTTACCTAAAGATAACAGCTGAAAACGCAGCACGAAAAATATTTTCCTACTAGCTATCACCGAACCAGCTACTAAATCCACAAAAGCATTAAAGTTGTACTAGTTATACATTTAATACATTTTTCTCGATGCTTCTAATACTCAGATAGATATGTACTTAAGAATTGCCTATTTAGAAGTTCAAAAATCAATTTTCACAGATAGCTTTAATATTTTTCTCTTACATCACCAAATTTATAAAAAGGGACGAGAGAAGAAGTATTATCCTAAGATTTTCATCGGTATGTTTTTAGCATGCAAATTAGATTCGCGACCATTGGAGTACCACAAGACATTTTTTACTCGATGCCTAATTTAGCAATCCATCTTGTACAAAAAATGTTGTAAGAAGCAAATGTTTTAAAAGATGAGTTTGGATAAAGTAGCAAAAGATGTAATCAATTTATGTCTGGTTTATCAATTACTGGAAACCTGGCACAAAGTTTGATGTTTATCAACACTATACACAATATTAATAGTATTATGCAAATTGATAATTTAAACCTTTCGAACATTTATTATCATACGGTATAGTATGAATGACTATTAATATATCATTGTTAGTAATTGTACGTAAAACGAAACGATTACTGATTTACAAAGTTGGCAACATTGGACATGGCTGGTATTCGGATGAGAGGCTTGACAAAATTTATGAGCGCTTACATGCATAACTAACTAATGGTTTTGGTTGTTGGATGACCTTATTAGTGTAATCGAATTTTCCAAATGGTATATAAGAACAGAGTGGTACAGAAAGCTCGGTGTCTCTAATAGAAAACCCATGCCCTATTACTATTATAAGTATCTGTTAAATTATAATTATTTAAATGCTGGTAATGTCCTATCTTGGTAGACTTTTCTCATTTTCTCTTAAATTGTGAATCTGCGTACACCATTAAAACCAACAACAATGTATTCAGACAACACGAGCCACGACAATCAGATAAGTCCCGATCGAAAATCTTGCATCCGATGTGCCAACTAAATTGGAATCCGTCTGCGTTATTATGGCCAAGGGAATTAGATCTGCCGCATTCAAAACACCAGCTATCGTATTGAGACCTCTCGGAAGGGAACTGGATCTGATAAGGCAGATCGACGATAGGACCCCTTTTTCTTAACGCGACACCTTTGTCATTACAAAGGGGCTGTTTGGGCTCAACTATGGCATGTGAATGGGCTCGCAATAACGCGTCCTGGTCTGAAGCCCGCGAGATCGGTCTCAGATATACGCACTAAAGATTTATTAATCTCTCCCGTGGAACAATGAACGCTTTTGGGAGGCACCTGGTAGTTTTTTCTCACCGCTAAGTATGCTCGAACAGTATATTCAGTTTTTGCGATAAGTACGGTTGGAGCCATTGCTTGAGCTAGGGATATGGTAGAGCGTATAACTATTATTTAGTAAGTTGAAATTATATGAACGTCTTGGGACAATTAAATTTGTCCAATGGGTCAAGCAATTAAGATGTGAGATTTTTTTAAAGTATGTAATAGTAGTATTACATTTCATGTAATAATAGTCTCAAATTACGAACGATATAATACAAAACATTGATTACAGTGATTACGTACTACAAAAAAAAAATCTAATACGATAAAGATGAACAGCAAAAAAATAGAAAATTTGTTTGATAAAACTCCCGTTTTTACGTTAAAGTTCTTAACTCATACCGATTACCGAGCAACGAAAAATAAAATAATTACTTTCCAAGAATCATAGTAAGGCGTGCTTTCAAATATTTCTAAGCCTCTGATCAAGTTACTTTAATTTGTCTAGATCGCGTGCGATGGTACAGGTGTAATAAATACTGTTTGTTATCTCGACATCGCGAGAGGTAAGAATTCTTACACGTCTCAGTTGAACCTCAAGCTTTATTAACGTAACTTTTATCTCACGTATGGCGTAAATTTTGATGCTCGTAATTAATGTGAATGCGATTCTTTGGATCCTAGAGCGGTATTCTCTCATGGTTTCTGTGTTACAAGTTGTTGTTGCGCAGATGATTTGACTTTAAAAACATAGATTAAAATCTAAGAGAAAAATATAGGGATATTATTACATTAGAAATACACTGCATATATTAAATGTGAACGAATTTTCTTTTATAAACTTAAGGATTCGTGGAAAGCAGACAGGCCAAGACGGGTGTCGTTTATGTATATGGGCAATACTAGAGGAATGAATTATGCAATACTGACCTGAGCAAGAACTCTTTTACATCTTTTTTCCGGCGCAAGAAATAGAAAAAAGTCTATATGCAAATTGTAATTTAATATTTTTATCGTGTTCTTACATATATATTAGGTGTTTTAAATTTCTTGCAGAAATACGAATATTAATGTAATTTATGTATATAAAATCAAGTTAATTGTAAAATATAATTTTCATTTAAGAGCCTCATCCTCTTAACCCTAATTTTTTATAATATAAATGATCATTCAAATAAAAACATTCTAGCCCCCAGTACTGACAGTAATAAATTGGACTGTATTGTACCTCAAAACATTTAAACCATACGGCGGATGAACGAAAAATAACTATTCAGTCAGCTGGCATTATTGTTGATGCCACATCTTGATAAGAAACCCGCATTTTGGCAAATAAACCACAGCGGGAAGCCATCAAAATATTTAACTATACGACTGTATCTATGTGGTCACACATTGACATTTTTTTGTCTGCTAGTACGATCAATAAATAATAGCAAAGCAAAAAGGTCACCTCAAAGAGTAACGGATTCTGTTTTGCTGCCTCCAAAACAAAATTGAAATTAACAAGCTCTGTATTATTTATTGCGTCAGCCACTCTACAAACTTTCTAATACATTAATAAGAATTGATTGTCTTGACATAAAAAAGCATTTTTGACGTTGGAGATTATTGACTGGATATTTTCTTCTAGCAAGTACGTTTAGCGTAGTTCTTTTTATGTAAATAATGATAATTTATACATATAATAAATTTCTAACTAATCGATTTCGGTGAACAAAGGATATATTAGAAAAATATAATTATGGGCGCTTATTAATGCAATAGAACCCAAAAAAAAATTGATAGAATTTTTGTCTGCTTGTCTGTGCGTTTGTTCGCGCTAATCTCAGAAACGGCTTATCTCATTTCGTCACAGTTCGTTTTATTTCAATCCGTCCATAAATGAAAAAGTTATGAATATAAACATGTCCTAAAACGATGCAGATGCTATTTCCAAGCGATAAGTAAGTTCTAACTAACTAAGTTTGCTACAACTTATTAAAAGTTTACTTACTCACACTTCCACACTAGGTTTCCCTGTATTGCGGGTGGCATGGACACTCTTAAATGTGTTATCACAATCACCCATGGCCCAAGAACAAATATAAGTCACATAAATGTCTGTGAAGGCCGGGAATCCAACCTGGGACTACTACGAACCGGGACACAGGGTCGTCAAATATATGATAAACGGGCAGATGGATCACCTGACGGTAAATAGTCACCGCAAGCCATGGACATTCGTGAGACGAAAGGTGTCACCAATGCGTTGCAGGCCAGAACGAAAGTTGGAGAACTTAGTTATTATTTTATCTTCGATACTTCGAAAGACAATTCGTGGTAGATTTTAAGCTGGTAAAGAGCTCAGCGACCTTTAAGAGGATAAATGATTCGTCATATCCGCGAAGGTTGTTCAGCAGCCTGCACCACGAGTACGGAAGGTTAGTTTGGATCAACGATGGATGAAAAGGCCCTTTTCACTCCTTAATATCACTAGTTTTGGACTTAAATTTTCACAGTGAGTGATATTACAATTATAACTTCACCAAAGTTTTGACCATTACTCATAAACTAAGCACAAAGTCTACGCATCGGACTCACAATTCTTTTCCAAAATCTTAAACAATAAATTTTGTTACCAACTAAACTTTTTATATTTTGATCACTCCCTCTTGTTCTGGGAACATTGCACAAAGAATATTTTGGGGAGACACGAAATCCACTTCAAAAAACTTCGCCCGAATCCCTAGCCAGCCTTTTGTGTTTGTGTATTAACCGCCCTTTTCGAAATTTATTGTCGTGGAATGATATGATGTCTTTATGTTATGGCTCCATTGTGGTACACTTATCTGATCGTTCCTCGTGTTATGTTTAATGGTTAGGACTATACCACATTTTTGAATGTATGAACTTCTTTTGTTTGTCCGCGCTTTCTTTATTTCTTGTGTCTCGATTCTTGATTTTTGGACAGTTACGGCAGCTAGCGTTGTCTATGACCACATTATTATTGTGGAAACTTGATATGACAATGATTCTTTATATTCGGTTTCTGTCGGTAACAAATCACTACAAACAACTTAGTATATATATCTATTGTTAGTATCATAAAATATAATAACGCGATAAATGTCTAAAGTTAAATATTGAGCCTTACAGGTGCAGATATAGTGTTAGTATTTTA
>DWPT01002243.1:0-16584 GCA_018251895.1 Agathymus mariae mariae | reverse complement strand
CACTTATTAAAAGACTGGTTTAATTACAGGAACAGTCTCCATAACCTCCAAAATTTTCATCTGCCCAGGTGGATTCACACGAGCCTTCAAGACCGACGACTTGAATTGCAAGGGTTATGTGATGCCTCTATAAGTGCATATTCAGCTGTTGTCTACACTCGTTCTATTGATTTTAAAGGACATGTTCACTTCAGTCTAGTAGCGTCAAAAACTAAAGTAGCTCCGATCAAACAAGTTTCCATACCGCGTTTGGAATTGTGTGGCGCTGTGCTGCTTTCAAAACTTCTATCGGAAGTTTCAGACACTTAAGGAATCGTAAAGAACAATGTGCACGCCTGGACTGACTCCTCAGTGGTTCTCGCCTGGTTGAGTAGTCGCCCTAGTCGTTTGAAAACTTTCATTGGAAATCGTGTCAGAAATTCTCAGCCTTACGAATATCAATCAGTGGTCACATCTCCAATCTAAGGACAACCCTGCCGATGGTGCTTCACGAAGAGTGAATCCAAGTGAATTTAATGAACTTGAGTTATGAATATCTAGTCCTGGTTGGCTAAGAAATGACGTGGTAGACTATGGTAAAGGCGTGATCGGCCAAACTAACTTAGAGGAAAGAAAAATCTAGTTTTACAACTAATTTAGTAACAGAGCCAATAGGAGAAAACGACCTAATGTCGAAATTTTCATCTTTACGTAAATTAACGAGAGTGATTGCTTATTGTAGAAGATTTTTAAAACTTAAAACTAAAGGTAAATTTCAAATTCATTTAACAATCAATAAATAGTATATAATAAATAGTAATAGGAAATAAATGATGCCTTGGTTACCTGCATTAGAAAATATCAATCAGAATATTTTCTAGAAGAGATAAATGGTTTGAGGAAAACGGGTAAAGTCAATAAAGGGGGAAACTAAATTCATTAAATCCATATTTGGATCCCCATGGGCTTTTGAGGGTTGGTGGAAGATTACAACGGGCAAACATTCAGCAGGACATGAAACACCCAATAATCATTCCACACAAGTGTCATCTCACTTCGCTGTTGATAATAGACGCTCATGAACGTACATTGCACGGAGGACCGCAATTAGTACTCAATTATCTGAGATCCAGATATTGGATTATCGCAGCAAAAAGTGTTGTTCGGCAACATATATATAGGTGTATAACTTGCGTGCGATTTTCCGCCCAACCCAATCAAGCTTTGATTTTTTGATCGGGGAACCCTTATTACTTGTGCCCGATAATAATTTCGAAAATTCAACCGTTAGCACCTTAAAACGATGGCATTTGACTCAACGTCTTGTCCAAGACTTTTGGCGCAGATGGTCTCGGGAATATCTCGTACAATTTCATCACAGGTATAAATGGACACGCCATTCTCCTGAACCTAATTTGGGTGATGTAGTGTTGATGGAGAACGATTTGCCCCCTGCAAGATGGTTGCACGAACTTATTATTAAAAAACACATGGGTTCTGATCAGATCACGAGAGTTATGTCTTTACGTTGTAAAGGGTCCATAATTAAACGTCCAATTTCGAAATTAATTATACTTCCGGTCACAAATTAAAATGGCATTCAAACTTATTTGTAAAATAAAGTTACTTTATATAGCACGTTTATTTTTTATTTTTCTTATATATATTATTTGTATGAGTTTTCATTATTTCGTATATATACAGTTCGCTAGTTGTGAAACGCCTCACTGTTGATGTTTTCATGGTGGGCGGAGAATTTAATAATTTATGTTTAGCATTTTTATTTCAATTATGGACATTCTGTCCATGGTGGGCGGAATGTTTGATTTTAGTTAAGGTTCATATGTAGTACCTTTAACGATGCCTAGATGGCGTTGATCAGGCGACTGAATCACGCTATCAAGGTTCTTTGAAGAAACTTATAAGTTTTTGCAATATAAATATTTCGTTGTACTCTCCTTGAATTGTTTCATGTTGACATTCTTGGACCCTCGGACAGTACCACAAAACGATTTCTCCTTAATATGAGGTTTCTCAATATTGTTCATCCAATCTTTCTGCTAGTGAGATGTGGAATAAAAAGAAGTTTTAACATTGCCCACTTACCACAACAAAAAACTTAACAAGATCCTAAAATTAACATGTTATAAAAAACCCTAGTCTAGGTGTGGCTCTGTCGGGCCGTTCGACTAGCCTAGTCATGTTTATTATGGTGCTCAGTAAGATCGGTATGCGAGTACAGTGAACGCGTCACCGACCCATGGGTGCGTACTTGGACGTGACGACACAGTGACACACGATCGTCACTCGTTGGCGAGCGTGTCACCAGGTCACTGCGTCCGTACGTGTCGGGTTTATGTCACGTCACTTGTACCACTGGCACTGTCTGGTACACTTGTTGGTTATGAACAAAAGGTACCAAATAGATGTTAATAAATATTTAGAACTGATTTTTTAAATTAGATTATTGAAGTGAAACTCACGAAAAACCGGTACGGCCGCGTGAAGGGGGCAGACGATATATCTTGTGGTGAGAGGAAGAGAAAGGGTGGCGGCGGCGGAGAGAGGGCAAAGGCTGTATAAGATGGATTTAATGCGCCGCCGTGAGGAGAGCGGAGATAGGAGGGACAGCTGAGCAGATGCTCTACTTGTAATGTCTCTGCTAGAGTCCCGACGGCGTCTACTCAGCTGTTTTCTTACCTCCGCTCTCCACGTAGCTGGGCATCATTGCCTCCATTTGCGGTCTGTGTAAAAAAAATATTATATAAACGTATTAGTAAATAAATAAAGTTTGTTAGGGACATAAATTAATAAAAAGAAAACTACCGACCGTTTAGTTTTTTGAAAGTCACAACAAAGGTGAACGACAACAGTGTTGACGGAAAAAAATTATCGAAATGTGTGCTGGGACACGCGGTAGAGGTGAAACTACAACGGATGGCAACGGACGAGTGGCAAAACGGATTGCAACAAAATTTAAACTTTTACTCGCAGGTTTTAAAATTGAAGAAATAAATACATTTATTCGCGACATACAAAATTAATTATAACAAACAAGTGGTGCAGCAACAACAATGTTACAACGAGGACTGTGAACATTTTGTTGTTATGTAGGTATACAATTACCCTTTTAATTGAAATACTGACTAATCGATGTGACCCGTGGAGGTGTGCGACGAACACCAGACATCTATCGGTCGACAATTAACGTACACACTGTGCAGGGTGGTGAATGAGCAATTAGACAATAGGTATTTGATTTTCAAATTCGTATATTTGTTGCTTATTTTCAGTATAAAGTAGGTAAGTAGTGCCTGATTATACAATGCGTACATCCGGACGTGTTCAGTAACTAAACACTGACCTAGAGGACATCCGCCGACGACACGATACGAGACGTGACACGTCACACACGGGTCGAAACACGACGTTCTTAATTGTATTTAAATATGACGACACCAACAGTGTGCATTACATATTATGCTAATACGGGAACACACACACACACACACACCTAATATTGTGTGTGCCCAATTTAGATCTCAGTCCGGCAATAAATTCATAAATATATTAACGTAAATAATGTATAAACTATAATAACTATATTACATAATATTTGACAGGATTATATAAAACACGACCGCTTGGAAGATACAAAAATGTCGATAGGGCACCTAGACAGCATCTAGATATGCAAACGTTCATTCACTTGAGCGACCTCGGGTCATTTCACGGATACAAAAATCATTGTAGCAGAGCACTTGTATCGCGGTGCGAACACACGCACAAACACGCAGTCGCACGACACATACTTGGACGCCTTATGGAACGCACATCGAGGTTATCTTCAACTACCACTTGAGACGGCGCGGCAGCCGCGACGTCGCGACGCACTAATACATCTATTACAACAATACAAATGTATAAACGCTGGCGCAGGATTAGGTTCGCGTGCGGTGAACGCTAAACGATCGGGTGTAAAAGTTGATGACCTTATATTATTGCATTGTCATACATCCATTTATCATGTAACATCCAATCTTTCCAATGTGCATAAATTAAATTTAAACAATGCATTCTACAGTCCTACAATTAAGGATTGACACAACAAAAAAACATTCGAATAGACATTTTCATTTGAAGCGTTCACAAGGAAATTTCTATTCAAATGTAAATAGACATACCAACATTGGAACAAGAATTGAGCTCCAATGTTGCAAAATGTCCGCGTCGACCACGTGACCACCACTGGACCGCCCGGCGTGTGTGTAGCGCGTAAACAAACGAGCCGGTGTACTGCGCGTAACGATACTTCACGGCATTTGATAAGTATTTAAGAACCTTCACGGTCGTGCCTGTCGACTCCCGCCCTCGGTCATGTCGGGGAACGAAGCACACTGAGACACATGCGATATAATTTTATTTATATTTATACTACACCACTGGGGTGGTCGAATGGTGAACGCGGCCGCAGAGCACGTCGCCCGGCCGACGGTCCGCGCGACTCGCAGGCGTTGTAAGTGCGGTGTTCATAGAGATATCGAGGGTAATTTATTAATCACGGAACGGTGCTATACAGCACATATCATACATGGAATATCAAACTAAGGATGGTTAGTTGTTATAAAAATCTGGTATGAATTATATCAATTACTTAAGTTCACCGATCTCGTAAATGTACATAAAAGTATTTCTATAAACACCGACAGAGCCACCCCCACTAGACGCATACACAACACATTTAGGACTTAAAATCTAATAATAAATACATATCATTATGCCACGCCCTCCGTGCGTACGTAGCGACGTCGGCCCCGCCCCCGCGCTCGGCGCGAAGCCGCGCGTCACCGGTACTACAATGAGATTTTCGTTCCTAGTGTTCGAACACATCCCTTGGTCTGATTCGCCTCCACGACTTCAACCTCGACGTAACCATAGTGAACATGTGGAGTCGAACGACGGGAATGTTCGCTACCATATTACCTGGCCGTCGGCTCTTCGAACGATAATATCAAAATACAAAATAACGTGCAAGCGCAATTATTAAAAATAACAAATAATTGTTTATAGAATTCTGTTCGCAACGATCCGCTCGCCGGCTCCACGGAACGATCAGTCAATCACTACTTCATTAGGAACAGTATTCAGTAAAACACCAGCACCAGAGTGGGCGAATATCATTGTACAATTTACATAGCCTTGCTGCTTAGTGTACGGCGGTGGCGGGAGGTCCGAGCGAAGGCGCGCGGCGGGGCGCGGGGCGGAGGCGGCGCCCTACAATATGGCGCACTTGATTTTCCTGCGCTTCTTGCCTTTCACGTCGCCGTTGGTCGTGCGGCTGTCGTCCGACTTGCGCGAGCGGATCTCCCGCATCAGGTCAAAGAACACCTGCGGGCCAGACCAGCCATCAGCCACCACACAAACACAGCGACACCACAGGACATCCCACGCCCATCGCGCTCGCCCGAGCCGCGTCAGCACACCGACCCACCCGGACACCTCGCCCCAAGCGGTCGGTGACACGAGTTAATATGCACATTTATTTATAAATAACAGAAATCTGTCTGAATCAAACAACTCGTATCACCATGCATGCTTCATGATAAGCGTGTTTTATAATACATATATATATATATATATATATAAGCTGCGTAACGTACGTCATCGATGCGTGTAACTGTGCGGGAGCGCGTCGGGGCTGCAACTATGTTAACAGCCGCCGGAGTAGCTCTAATAACGTGGGACTTTCTTAAACATGACTAGTTATCCACAGTGCCGACACTGACAGATAAACGACATCGGATCGTGTCGTCGCGTGTGTCACAGCCTGCACTAGTAACGATTGCATTGATCTAAGTGTATCCTCCCTCTTGTAATATCTACTGAAGAGCAATATGTCGTACGTCGCAGTTTGGAAATGTGACTAAACATCTTCACAACCCAATAATATAACCGTAGTACACCACGAGGGTCCCAATGCGGTTCTCAGTGGACATTCCACGTTTCCACCACTGAAGCAAATGATAATCACGAGTATTTAGGTGAACCGTAAGTACATCGTACAGTGTGTGTGTGTGTGTGTGTCCGCGTAGTTAGTTACCTTGTCAACGTTGTCGCGCGTCTTGGCGGAGGTCTCCACGTACGGCACTTGCCAGTGCTGCGCGCGCTCGCGGCACGCGTCGAGCGGCACGCGCCGCTTGTCCGCCAGGTCGGACTTGTTGCCCACCAGCAGGAACGGAATGTTCTCGTCGTTCTTGACGCGCAGGATCTGCTCCCTGACACCGCGACAATACCGACCAAATGGAGTGACTACGAAAGACAACTGTACACACAGCGAACCGGTGAACACCCCGGGCACCGTAGTTTATCAGTCCAGTATAAAAGTATAATGACGCTGTGTCGACAACACCCCGACATCCGTGACATTCAGCTGTAGCGGTGTATATATATGTGTCTATACCAGAGCGGAATAGCGGACGAGTCGACGGCGCCGGGGCCCGCGTGTTGAAGGCCGTTGAGCTTTGTTCGCATTTTAATCTCGACTGTATTACTGCGGGAAGCAGATATCAAATTTTTGGACGATTACGGTTGGGCGGTCCGAGGATTAGTTAAAAGCGGACTCCCCGGTTCGTTTTTGACCGACAAAGCGTCTGTAACGCCTGTGGTGATGGGTGTGTTTATCGGCGGAACTATCGCGATACGATAACACGGTGGCTCAATTGTCGGCTATTGATATTTAAAAAATAAAATCATAATCGATGGGTGTAGAACACTGTAGGGTGGTCGACTGTGCGGTGTATGTATTACCGGAATTCCTGCGTAGCATCGAAGCTCTCCGGCTCGGTGATAGAAAAGACGCAGAGGAATCCTTCGCCCGAGCGGAAGTAGTTGTCCCGGATGGCCGCATAGTCCTCCTGCCCCGCCGTGTCTAGGATGTCGATTTGGACCTCCTCGCCGTCGAGCACCACCTGAAAACGTCACCGAAAAAATCGCGGTCAGACGTTAATGAACTGATGTCAATAGGTTAAGAGCTCATTACTTCTGGTTTGTTTGATAAGTGCCGGTATACGTCCTACATGTGTACAGTATTATTATTATTATATATGCGTGTAAATAAAATGGACATCGACAGTTTTGTTAAACATATGTTCCAAACACGACTAGTTACAGGTATCACGCGTACAATCGTCCAAGATAAATTTTGTTCGATCGCAACCCGTCAGTGACGACAATCATCTGTTTGGTTGCACGAATCTGATCATTTAATTGTGGCCACTGAGCTGTAAACAAAACTATACCTCTCTACACTGAAACGTAAGGACAGGGTTTACATGGTGGTGCCTTCAGCATTCTGTAGGTGTGGTCGTGTCTCGGCTCCGTACATGAAACAACACTAACTAAACACTACAGTATCACTGTGAAACTCGTGTGATACGTGTGACGGCCACAGTGGACAGTTTGTCCACTGACAAACGCCGTGCTCACGACGGGTGCGAAGTAAGATAAGCAAGTAACGAGTGTGCAGTGATTCGGCGGTGGGAGCCGTGTCGGAGTAACGTCAGCGCCTCAACATCGTCATCGTTACTTCGACAGAAGTTCGTTTGGAAATAACTTTCAACAATAAAATATTGCAACGTGCTGCTGTTAATGTATTTCCAGTTCGTACATGGACATTATACACTATACTTGACGGTCCGAAAATAAAACACAATTGAACTACAAGAGTTACAATCAGGAAGCGTTCGTTATCAGTTCAAAAAATATTCCGCCACTCTACTAGCGGCGAGTGTATTTTCATCTTAGAACTTTTATAACTAAATTTTAATTTTATTTGCACTGCAAACGACAACCGGTTAGTCAAACTTACGAGGTGACTGCGAAACGCGGACAGATCCAGCTGCAGTGCCTGCACCTTCATCACATCCACAATAGTAACTGATTCATTTTGATAACCCTTATATAATGTCCTTTTCATCAGTGCCCCATTCTATTGATTTGGTATTTTTTTTTCTCAGTTATATGAATTATAAACCCGCTCATTTGTTACAATAACTACACCGAGACAGTCAATACTTACATAATCTATACGAATATTATAAAAAGAGAGAGAAAGCAAATTTTAGTTGTATACGGAGGGGAAACTCCAGAAGCGCGGCACCTATTTCAATAAAATTATTTTACCGCCTCAAAAATACAGTAATCCTGGCCTGATACAGGCTACATGTATTCAGGTACAGAATTGTTCACTCTGAATGAAGTCGTGGCGCGCTGCTATAGTTATATAAAGATCACGATACGAGAACTTAGTAATTTCCGCTTGTTTGGCCTTTAACATTATTCGAGAACTCAACAAATGTAAACTGTTCGCGGCACTTTTTGTCGATGTTTCTGTTTTTTGTTCTGCCGACGTCGCCGAGCGTCGGCCGCCGGCACTATTATCTGCTACAGGTGCTCTCATGGTATACGATACTGATACGATAACTCCGAGTCATCTCAACGAGTGTTACTGATATCAATCACGACGTTAGTATTGCCCAACCCGCACCATCGCGACACGAGTGTCTCCATAACGGCCACGGTGGCGTTCGAAGCTTTACAAGGAACTCGTAATATGTCTATGTTCGTTAAGGATGATTGAAGTTGCTGACTTTGCGTGCATATATCTATGTCACACTTATCTATCAGTTAACAGTGAACAGGCACAACAATGACAATGGAGAACGTCTGCTGCACAAGCCCTGTTGCAAAGCGTGGAGGTACATCCCAACCGCCGCAAGACTACCAGCGCTTCTTATGAATTTAAGTTCACGATCATATCCAAACAGATCAACCTATAGTGCATATCTTAGCGTTTAGAAATTCAAATGAGATATTATCATCGTCCAATAATGTTGAGCATTGTCTGTCGACACAAGGGCCTCAATCGAAATGTCTTTTAAAACGTATTTACCAGACCTAATAGCTCCGACAGCACACGGTCCGTTATAAGGCAAGTGTCCGTCGGCCAATCGACGTGAATTTCACCCATCAGCTGTCGTCGCGTGTGTGAGTGCGCGGGTGCGTGTCGCGGCACGATAAACGTTGTCCGTCCTTCGGAGACGTGATGCAGTTTATTTATTATTCAACGATTTCTGAGTTCCAGCAACTGTTACACATTTAAATTAAATCAAGTGGAGTCTCGCTAAATTATATGTACAGCTATCGTTTTATGTCTGTTTCAGTCAATATATTTGCTGAAGAAGACAACTATGAAAGAATAAATAAGCGCCGTTTTAGAAACTCTCGAGTCATAATCGAGTACCACAATGAGAGCTGATGTGATGATCCCACAAACATTTAATAAATCCAGTAATTTATTCCACAAATAATATTATCTTTTACATCAAAAACAAGTATGTGGTGCGTGGGTGCCATTGCGTATTTTTTCAAGTGACACTCATGTTACTGAACGAAAAAAGGGTGAGCGACGGAGAATATTTCCCAAAAAATAACGTTCTTATACAGTGTATGTAGTTAAACTGCCTCCGAACTCATGCTCATTCTCCTCGTCGGACCTCCAGTAACGTGTACACAGTTCACGGTTGGTTTGCGCGTTCTGAAGTTGTGCTGGAATACGACCACACACACTACCTTCTTTCGGTAGCTATCCGCCTTGGTCGGCTCGTAGTCTTCGACGAATTCGTCGTACATGAACTGCAGCGTGAGCGCCGACTTGCCCACGCCGCCCGACCCCACCATGATCACCTTGTGCAGCGTCGGCGCGGCCGCTGGCTTCTTCGACATGTCTACGCGCGGCAGCAAACGGGTACACTGGAACACACAATATATACTATATATATACTAGTATAGATAAATAAGAAAGCGATCATATCGCGTTTCTGAACAATCTTAGAGTTCAGGTGACTAAGTAAGGAAAACACTACATAATGTTTTGTTGTTCACGTCTTATACGCACACAGACACACTTTACAGCGATTTCTACTGCTGTGAGTTGTACGCTTGCACACGGTACACACATTCGGCAAAATACATCTACTCAACCAAGAAAGGAGAACAAATACCTGTCGTATAAATATTTGGAGCGATTGAAAGTCGACCGCACCTTAGCTGGTACAGTAAAAGGTTTACGTCTCGTCCTTTCGCTTCACGCTTGGATCCATGAGATGGGCTAACGTAACGAGGAAGTGAGTAGGCGATACGTAGGTCCGTGACGATTGTATTTAATGTCGTGCTAGTCAGTCGCAATTGTTATACGTAAGCTTGAAACACCACCTTATAAATTATACCGACCTGCTTTATTTAACTTTAGATAACTCTCATAGCGTGCGAATCGTTCTTCTCGCGAACCTTAACATTCAAATTCAGTTCCAAATATATATTTTAAAATGATAACCTTAAATATTTCGATATTACTATATATAAAAAGTGTATCTTGCCCCACCGTAGCTTATACTACGATAATGGAGCAGTTAGGTATAATTGTATTCATACATTCATTCATATATTTACTAGCGTGCTTGGTGATTAACACAAAAAAATCTAGGTGAATAAGGCACGCAGTGTTTCCCGATTGTGACAAGATTGCGTCCGTAATTACCTACTGGTACAAGCCGTACTCGAGTCTATAAGATGACAACAAAATTACACTCAATAACTGTTCTAGTTCGATGACACCGAACCATCTTACCTAGCGTAAGATGGTCGCGCTCCTCCAGGTTATCGACGCATCATTAATGTTGCAAATGACTCGAATCTTCGAGTCCTAATTTTAAAGACTCGAATAAAATCCTCAAGACTCAAATCGCTTAAAGGTTCGGAGTCTTAAAGTTAAGACGTGTTCGAGTCATTTAACCGCGACTCGAGTCTAAAACACAGCACGCAAGTCCTCGAACAAAACTCAGAACACGAACGTAATACTTGAACCTCCTTATTCGCATCATCCGTCCATACAAACCAGACAAACAGTCACAAAACGGTAAGATTTACTTACCGCTTAGTAATAATATAAAAGAAGGAATAAGTGAAAGCAGTAAACGTGCTTCCAAGCAACATAGATCGAGGTCGAATGTCGGTAGAGATCGAGGTAAATCAACGTCATTTTAAGATATTTTGGTAATTTAAAAGTGTCTTTAAACATAAACGTAAACAAACACAGGAATGGATACAACATATAAAATAATAATACAAAGGAACTGCGCGAGATAAAATAATTATCAAACAAAAGTCAACGAGTGAGCCAATGTAGGTTCACACGATCCCGCAGATCTGCGAGCTTCTAGAGCTGTGATACAGCTGTGAAGTGAAACCACCTTTTTCACCACTCGACACATTCGTGGTTCGAGGAGGAATATGAGTCTATTTGAACAGTACTCAGCAAATGAACACGAAACAAAACGTGTGCGTTCCAAGTTATAGACATAAAGTATCAATGGGGAAAGTAAAAAAATTATTTAAATTTGAAGGAGTAAAATGTAACTGTTTCTGATAACAAATATTTCTCGGATAATAAAATGAAACATCAGGTCGTATCAATTATTTCCACATTACCAAGAAATCTTCATTGTACAATCGACACAGTAGAAGTTAGTTATTTAATTATTTAAATGTTGGCCTTCGAACACGAGCATCATGACGTGTACGTGACTCGCGGTCAGGTAAACAGCGCTGTCAGCGATGTGCGGTCAAAGACCGTACAGTTGGCTTTACAATAAAAATCATTGTTAATGCTTAATTTTTAAGGTTAAGGCTACACTTAATTTCAATTTCTAGATTAAGCAGTTGGTTTTCAATATAAATTGCTTCTTTGAAAAATAATTATTTTTTTAGTGAGCTACGAAAACAATACGTCACGTCAGTAAAAAGACGATGACGTCTGTGTGTGTCTGTATGACAGGTATCACTGGACGGTGGCTAACGGCATTGTGGTGGTCAAGACAACGACTTGCGGCCACGTACAGCACTCGTTACCGCGCACTGCTTCACTGACATACAGAAATGTAAACAATGCCACTAGAAGAACCAATAATGTCAACTTTAACGGTAGTTTAAGTTTAATAGTTACGTGCCCGTAGCCAAGTGCAGTTTTGAATTTTTTAGATAACCGCAACCACTTCGTGCGGAGATCGCTCTTGCGACACGGATAACTCAAGTACACTTAACAATTTTACTCCATGAGAAAATTACTTCCTCAAAATAAATAAATCAACCGAATGTAAATACAGACAAATGGTGACGATTACATCACTCTACCTCCAAGCTGAACCGATCGCGTAGTGTAAATTACATTATATATAGCTAATAAAAAAGTATCTTTGCATTTACAAATGATAACAGCACACGATAAAAAATTCTTGTTTTTGTCCTAAATCTTCCTCGTGAATTAATTCCTAAAGAAAGAATGGTATGAAAATCTGTGAAGAAGTTTCTGAGATTATCGCAATTAAAACGTCTTTGTTTTGAACTATGAAGTGACGCTGAACGCAGATTTGCATTCTAAATACGACTGAAATAAGATTAAATATTAAGTTGCATCCGCAAACAACTAGTTGTTTCTCCACTCGAGAATTCAAAACAAAGCTTCCCGTATACACTACCTGGTTTAAGAATGCGTAAATATGTCCACATACCACATACCAATGAGGGCGACCGATAGACATGGACGGATGGTAAATACAACAACACGGGGAAAAAGTTATACGGCGCAGTAACGTTATTTCAAATATCAAAAGTCAATCCAGCAGATTCAACCCGATCACCGACACTGCACGGTCCTAATACTATCGCCGATCATAAATCTATTACGGCCATCAATCTGTCGCACGTGAGTGTGAGTGTCACATCGCATCGTAATTACGACCCTGTATGATTAACGATCATTTATTTGGTTGGTTCGTCCAGGTAGGACGACGTTATTGCAGAATGCGATTTAGTTTAACATCAAGGATGACTAAGTGATTATGATAAAAACTTTAATCAGCTCAACTTAGTCGTAGGAAATTTAAAGCTTATGTTACAACGTGACAGACGCACGCGGGCTACCGGCAGACCGGGCAATTTTTCGGCGCACGCGAAATAGTTACTTTATTTCATTTGCACGTTGCGGTAACGCGCGTGCGATTTCTAACGGCAGCTTCTGAGTCGAACATGTTTTTGGTAGCGAACGAACGCAATATATTCGGCTATTTAATTATTCGTGTTCCCTATCAATATATGCAACAACAAGTTTGGTACACTCAACATCCTCGTATGTATGTTTGCAAGTTTTCACTATGGGAAATCTGGTGAAACTGGTTTAACTATCCAAATGCATGCACTTCCCTGGACGAATAAAGTCACGCGCCTCGAATACCAATCGTATAACACATTATCAAGACACTGAACTTCGAGATTTTAAAGAACTGATACTACGAACATTTTGATGTAATCTGCATTCTATCAATAACCAACTCCATAATCCAAAAGACTAACACTAAGTACAGACTCTACCGGACTCTATCTGTATATAAATGGATGTGGCCGTACAAACATTTTGATGTAATCTGCATTCTATCAATAACCAACTCCATAATCCAAAAGGCTAACACTAAGTACAGACTCTACCGGACTCTATCTGTATATAAATGGATGTGGCCGTACAAACATTTTTTTTACTATTTAGGTACTATCTACCAAATAATCAGCACCATCTGTAAGAATACTTATAAAGTAGCACGGACCGTAAACGAACTACGTTGTACTCGTGTAAGTTGCAGGTAACGCGTTTATATTAATTTTAGTTCGATTGGCAACGATACACTTAAGCTCATATTTTGTTATACTTACTAAAAAAGATATTACATCCATTTTTTGTCATCTTTTATTATTATTGGTGCGCTTTCTAACACTTTGGCAACGTAATCAATACGTCACTCAGTTCGCACCGGTCCCACTTTATCGTTTTGGGACCAATGAGTCGGTGCCAATGTATTTGTTCATCGGTCCATACACAATAACATAACTTGTCAATCAATGCCTGCCACATGAAACTTTGGTATGTAGCTCCGATATCGGTTGGTGGTACTTGGATGAATTTTCTTCGGAAACGAAGAGGCCGACGCTCACGACTTAGTTACGAATGTACATACGTTCACAGACTACTGTAGAATGTAGATACTGTAGAAAAATTAAGGCTTGCATTCTTTAGCTTTGTTTGAATCGATCAAATAATCTATTTGTTTCGATAGTCCGATGTGAGCCACTTCAAAAAGAATATAAGTTATATCATCTTTGATACATAGTCTGTTCCTATAACTTATGTAACACGTAAGCTGTACAATCAACTTTCAATCGATTACCTAACACCTAATTGCAATATTTTAATTTCGCTTTCCAAATCTGCTCAGCAGTCTCAGCTTAGCTCCACGAGAGTTTACGTCAACTTAGTTATATGTCGGAAAATCTCATACCGTACATACTCGCATAGTACTTAAGTTTTATTAAAGTTTACTGTGACAACAACTACACCATTTTTTGTTGCAGTCCAGAGAGAAACGTAGATTAGGATTAATTTATTTGTCAAAATCATATTTTATATACATTATGTCGGCTACATCGACGACCCACCGAGGATAGTAACGCACAACGTTACGAATCGATAACAGCGTAAATATGAGAGCGATTCATCGATGGTGAATCATGGGGAAAATACGATGGGAGCTCGACCGACACAACCATCGTCGCGTTTGTTGTTCGATTTTACATGTATAACGTTTACCTTATTTTGTGTTGGTGAGGATTTAGACAAGTTGTCAGTATAATGACGTCATCCGATACAATTCAAGTTGTAGAATTTAAAGTAGAGTAGTCCAAGAGAGAGAAATTAAATGAGCATTCGATTTAGATAAACATCATACGATACGACACAAAACAGTTTATTGTACACCACTGGATGTTTCATACACGATACAAATGTAAATGTTGTCGGAGCCGCAATGAAACCAAAATTAGGCCGAGTGATGGACGATGCCCAGTGGTTTACCTCACCAGTCCAGTGGTCAGCCAGTTAAGCGCTTTGTCGTGCCGCACTGGGATTGGGCGGCACCTAACACGTTGCCGGCGGCAACCAATCCGCGACCGCCGGACCTCGCACGGTTCTCTAATCGAACATTATTCGTTGTAACTTCCAATTTTGCCACATACGTTACTTCTATTATTCGCTTCCATTTCTATGTACAGTCAATGGTGAAAATTGAACCGCTATTTTTTTTTATCTCAAGGAAGTCCCCAAGAACGGTCGTCTGAGAAACACATATCACAAGGTGCAGATGACTGACATCACAGCTTGGGGGTACCCCAGGAGAATAAAATAACTTCAACATATATTGACATTTTGATCCAATGTTGGTGTTTGTTACAGTAAGAAAGTATTTTGCTTTAACAATTACCCCCTTCTCCTCCACCTACAATTGACTGCCACACTATTGTATTCAATTATCCTGGTTCATCGGATGTCTTCAGAAATCGTATAATGCAAAATTACACTTGTTGTATTATTGCGTTTATGTTGTGGAACACTAACCGGAATGTTTCGAGGCCGCACGTACGGAGACGCGGTGAGTGCAAAAACAATGTTTTTAACTGTAACAGTGGAATAAACTATTTTACTATATTTTCAGTTTGTTACCTGCATCCGAAATGGGTAATTAAATAAATACTGCCTGGTGCGGGCAGTGCTCATGCACACCAATAAAGAGATCGTCATAATACACAACACTCATAGTTTTGCATAACGATAAGGTCAACAAGCACGCCTATCAGATGAGGCGCGTTCGGGGAAACCCATACTCTACAGCGTTTTTAACCGCCCTTCTATTGTCGAAACAAACTATGGAGCCATCTCTTATACACTATAAAAGGACCTACCACTACGAATTTATATACAACGTAGTTAAAGCTGTACCTACGTACACACCAACATAAAACCTTTTCTGTAGTCTGTTAACGGTAGAAGACAATGTTGACAAAGTGTATAAAAATTTTCCTATTCTAGCTCAACAATACCTCCGTTTAACAGAATTGCGTAACGCTGTTCACCTTGCAAAACGTGAGCTTCGATATTTTAACCAACGGTCGCTATAGTCCTGGCTCGGTCCCGAGTGCCTATTATTAGTTTCCTAAAAGAAAATTGTACATTTTAGAGACGGTTCCACGAAAAATAGGGAATATACATATCATTCAAATACTACATATATTTTTTGCTACATATGACGCCCATAGAGGTTTCGTTATAAATTAAAGTTTTATAACGTGAAATACAAAACAGATACCTGACGTCAGCGTAAGCGACTTCACATCAAGAAAGAAAGAAAAAAAGAAAGAAAGGATAGTGTGTTTTATAATTACTGGTTGTTCTTACTATTTGCCATCTGAATTCATAGCTTAATCAACTGAATACTATTTTTTCTAGCTGAATTCACATATTTTATAATTAGCATCTTTCAAAACCGTCGTTTATACATCTGATTATAATTACACATTTAGATTAAAGAACTGGGTGAATTCGCGAATGTCACGAAAATCAAAGTTCCAGTTGATAAAAAAATACATGAACAATTTTTTGTATTTATT
>DWPT01002242.1:0-16586 GCA_018251895.1 Agathymus mariae mariae | reverse complement strand
AAAACGTATAAGGGAAGGGCCGAAGAAAAAGTGGAAGGACTGTGAGGAAGAGGAAGGATATGTGCATTGAGATGACGAAAAATAGAGATGTAAGGAAGAAAAGGACACACTGTGCCGACCCCAAGGGATCGGTACGAGGGCCGGGAAATGATGATGTCTTTAAGATATGTATAGTAACTTTCTTCATTTCTTTCGCTTCTATGCATTATTAAGTTTAAGTTATCGCCTTAAATTAAAATTTAGAAGAATTAATCTGAGAAATCTAAGACATTTTAAACAACTATATTGTTATTGAAGAAATATACGATAAAACAATGAATGTACAATTGATGTAGTGAAGGAATATATTGTCGAATGGGTGTCGTTGGCAGGAAACTTACCACACTGGAGTTATCCAGTATGGCGGAGATAAGCTTTTCACAAATCTTTACGTGATTACGATTTACGTGATCCATCCTGACAGAGTTCAAATTTGTTAAGTATTCATCAACATGTAGGGATGTATTCTACTTGAAAAGTCATTTTAAATATTAGAATAATATTTAAAAGTTTATCTCCACGATCCTATGATATAATGGTAGTCATTATTCCAACTTATTGTTTAATGAAAATGCCTCATAATAATACTCTACAAAATAAACTTTTAGTTTCTATAGGAGCGATGCTTAGTGATAATATTAATTATAGAATAAAGTCGGCTATCAGTCTCTTATTGAGTTATCATTAAAAAGTTTGTTATGCACTTCGTTTTGCTTTGGAAAATTACTCGACAACAAATCTATTTCACAGGAGAAACAGTGACCTGTAAATTGTCTCAAAATATTAGTTAAAAATAGATCAAGATTCAACAAAACTTGTCCAAGGTTCAAATGATATATGTGTTCAGATAGAAAGATAAAATTTTCAAAATAATATGTTTAAGTACAGACTAAACTCGAACAGACGAGTTTCTCTAAATCAAAGTACTCATAGCTTAAAATTTTTAAAAATATTTTCTAAACAGAATTAACCTCTTTACAGTTCTATGAAAAGTATGTTCAAATGTTGTCTATAACTTGTAATGCAGAAAAACATACCACAATTTTTGCACATTTTTTATATTTTATAATAAAACCTCTTTGATTGGTGCAAAATTATTTATATGTAATCTGCGTGAAATGTGGATACTTTCAAGTAAAATAAGATTACAAAAATATGTTTGTTAACATATTACGATTATATTATGTTCGTGGGAAGTGGCATCACTCTTTCTTATTGTACCATTCATCATCACTCATGCATATGTGTGTGTTCGTATATGTTTGTGTTTGTACGCGATTATTCGTGCGCATATTCGTGTAATGTGTGTACGCCTAAGAGATAGTGAGCCCATACTTATTATTTTATAAGTTTCTCTATTACATCTTAATGTTGAAGCCATTGTAACAAAATCTTATTGCAATGATATAATTTTACATTTTAGATATCAAGTCTTTCAACATAACAATAATAAATATTGGTTTTTCCTTCGCTACCGCCCTGTTGGCGTATGTAGCGAGATACTACGAGCCTTAAGGGTCATCCTTTTCACCCGGGTTTTGAACTCTTGGGAACAAGGGTACCCGGTGAAAATATGTAGGCCGCGAGGTTGGGATGAGACGGTGGACTATCATACCTCGAGGAGCTCCCGCTGAAGCGGGTAGCCCTCCTTTCGAGCGTGTAGGGGCGCGATCCCTTTCAGATACTCATGTGGCCCGTTATGGGCACGGTCGAATATTGGCCGCGTCAAATTGACCAATTTGCCTAAACAGGCAGTGAACATTTAACATCAGTAAGTTTTTCATCAAAATTGCTCTATATTGTCAGCGATTGAGATGGATTATAAAGAAAACTCATTATCATATTATATGTGGAGAATTCAATTCAAACATACTAACGATATTCAGAATACTAAATGACATTATGCAGTGAGTGTATCATATCAAATTTTATTACGAGTACGTATATTTTTAGTTGCAATATCTATAATCAATCAATATATTTGGTAACATGGAATAGAAGCACTTGTTACTTTATAACTTCATATACAAACCTCAGTAATTCCATTATTATTATTGTAGTTGTTGTTATCTGTGTTTCGGATAGCACGAGGTCTTCAGGTGGTGTTGAATAATAATAGGCTTCGTTACAAACCTAACAAGTACCTACAATATAGGCGAAGCATAACGTTATGCCACGTTAAAGAATAAAACCACCCGTAAAATCTCAAGTTATATCCTAAATAGGCTTTCACGAGGCTCCGGCGCTTCGTCACCGGATTTTCCTCATTACTTACAAGTGTCCTCCTATTCTTCGAAAACCACTCAATACACATACGTTTTCAATTATTGACTCTGTTACCAAAACACAAATTTGAGTCTAGAGTAAACGGCGTCTACAATCTAATTGTTGCAGATTTGGCTGAAACTAAAATTGAACTTCATTGGTCTTGATGGTTCTGCAACTATTATTTTTGGGTAAAAATTCAAGTACCTAGTTAAATTAAAACAATAGTCAAAAGTTGGAAACTTGCGGAGATTTATTTAACAAGTGCTAACAATTTTTCGTATTTTATTTTGATCTATCGACCGAGTTACACACGTCACGAGGAAACTGCGATGGCGGGAAGAAATATTTGACAGGTGTCATTTGTCAGATGCTTATGACAAATGATCCTGTCAACGCCACTCACAAGTGTCGTGTGTCGTGATATCGTATTTAATAAAGGAAAACGAACTCGGCGGTTGGTAATAAGTGTAACTTAAAGATGCTTTTAGTGATGCGAACGTCTTTAGACGTCGGTGACCACTTACCATCGGTTGGTCGCCTGCACGGTTATCGGCTATAAAAAGATTACTTTTTTAGTGAATGTCAAGAATTTATGCCTATCACTGTTATCTTACTGTCACAAGAACTAATATGATTGAAAAAATTGAATTCGTTCTGCAATTGTTCCGTTTTGAAAATAAATACAGATTTTAACAAACGGTAGGTTTTTTTTTATAATAATGTATTTATCTTGTAATCAATAAAACTCCGTGATGTAAAAATTTAAATACTCGTAAGTGTTAAATATCTATTAAAAGTATTTTTATGGTAATAGCCGACAAACGAGAAAACGAGCCACCTGATGGTAAGTGGTCACCGTCGGTTATGGACATCAGTAAGACCAAAGGTATCACTGATGCGTTGTCGGCCAGGAAATGGGAAGAAGGAAAATGCAAAAATTCGTTTTTTATGCAGACAAGCAAATTTTTCTGCAGTTTTAGGCTAAATAGTTTATTCATTTTTCTTGTAGACATTACCAACTTCAGAGAAAAGCCACCCTGAATAAACACAATTTCTTGCTGCCGCCAAATATTTGTTACAAGACTTACTAAACATGGAAATCTATCACTATTTTTGCTTTCTTATTACCATGTCAATGAATTATCATGACTGAATAAGTTGGTCGGAGACAGTCATGATATGGTCGCTAAACGGGTCGCGACAGATGACTTGATAATAGCAGCGCCGTTGCTGCGGCTCAACACTCGACAATTCGTTCTTCGACGCATCTTAGGGACAGGAGCTATATTGGCTTCATGTTTCAACAGTGTTGGAGACTAGTACTTCTCTGCTAGAAACTGTTACACGTTTCATCATTGAGTATTGTTAGAACAGTGAAACTTTAATCCGATTGAGTTACTCGATCATATACTGGCGAAGGTATCCGACAGTGAGGTCCGCAATGCTGGCTATCTCCATACCAGTATATAATAATTATCTTCATTTGACAGTTTTTCATTATTGTTCATTTTTGAACTAAAATCGATAGTTTTTGCTAAAAGTGATATGAATTCTTGGATAGTCCTTTCTACTTTTTACATATTTACTGCCTGTGCTATGACTTAGTTAGTTATGAAATGGTATATTACACGTGCTATGTGTTATGTGCTGTGACTTAGTTAAGAAATGGTATATTACAATTTGGGATCAATATAAATTCACGGTTTTGAACGGTATTCACCAAATTCTTAAATACTCAATTGGTCGTTTGATGGCTAAACTTTGCTTACAATTATATCTTGATCTGTAATTTGTTACATCTTAAATAGCGCACACTGAAGAATTCGACGTTATTCACCGCTGTGATTATTCTTCAAATGATTTATCATTCTTAATGTTTTCTTCTTACCAATTGTAATTATTTATTTATGATGTACAAGTAACTAAACCTATGGAAACACGTAGTACGGTTGGTATATAAGCGGCTACTGGCGCAGTTTTGGATCCATCAAGTTATTTCTAAATTACGTGGATACAAGTTTTTCTGCCGTGTGCCTATAGAAAATTGTTTTCCAAATATTTGGATATTCGGCCAGGAAGCCCATAGAATATTCGTTATTCGGCTTGTGGCTGAATATACTTATCCTTGCAACTGTCCTACATACGTGGATAATTCATAATTAAATATAATTAAGTAAAGCGTGTAACATATGAATTACGCTTTAATGTTAGTTCAGTGTATTTGGTCCGGAAGCTATGTGTAACTAGTATAGCAAACTACAATGCAATCAGAGTAGCTCACGGAACTATGAAGCCGTGTATAGTTCTAGATTGCAAAAACCCCGCTGAGCGATTAGGGTTATCGCAAATTGTTTTTGTACTTTTTAATTAAAACAAATATTTTTCATTTGTTTGATTTTTAAAAAAACGACCGCGTTTATTTCTTGTTCATTTACAACTAACCTTAGCATTACGCATGCACAATATTTAGAAATAGATACAGTCTTAAGAAACAAACAGTTTAGTATACTATTTGCTTAGGTGCGTACTGTTACACGGTCTTTCTTTGTCACAGCCCCTCTTGGCTTGTGTGACGTTGGATTTATGGGCTTCAAGGGTCATCCCTTTTTACCGGGGCGTGGACTCGGGAGAACAAGAGTCTCCCGGCGCATTTAGCAAAGGGATCTTATCCGTAAGGTTAGCCAGGTCTCAGCCAGTAGCTCCCCAGGTGGACGGGGAGCTAATCTGACTCTAAGAGCTCCCGCGGGAGCGAATAGTCTTCCGGAGGTCGAGCGTGAAGCAGCACGATCCCTCTGAGAGATTCATGTGATCCGTTATCGGCACGGTCGAACATCGATCTTGCCAAACGGACCACAAATTTCTTTACCGGCTCCACCTGGAGATCACGCGACATCACGTAGTTCCGGATGTAACTGCCCGCTCCCATGGTCGCTCAAAAAGCCTAATTTTGCTGCGCCTCCGGATGCTTTCGCTGCCACAGTGATGCCAACGCGTACCATGCTGGCGCCAACTAAGTCAACCGTGACCGAACGTAGGTGTAGTACACCATTCGTTTCGTCCTAAGTGGAAGTCTGTGGATGCCGGCACCAGTCGGAGCATAGCACTAGCGGCACGAGTCTGTTCTAAGACATGGCTACATTGCCTCGCCATCCGCATCGTGCTACTGATGATGCATCCTAGTTATTTAACGGTTGTCTGTAACACCACCTCCTGGCCACAATTTGGTGAACAAAACAGGGACCGTCTTACCGACGTTGACGGCTATCCTCCATTTGTCCAGCCAAGTTGGCAGAAGGTCCCGCAAGCGCTGCATTCGCGAAACCGCTAGCTCAGCCTTACGAGACGATAGGAAAAACGCGCTGTCGTCAACGTACAACGCAAGAAACGCACCGCGTTCCCACTGTTGCAGATGACCCTCAAGAGTTGGGATGTCGTTGGTATATAGCGCATACAGCGCTAGCGACACGCAGCTCTCCTGTGACACCCCCGCACATATTGGGCGAGGGTCTGAGGTCGCGTTCTCAACTGATACTACGATCGACCGCCTATCGAGAAAAGACGCCAGCAACCTAACCAGCATAGCTGGCACGGATAAGTCCAACAATTTGAAGATGAGCCCAACAGGCCACACGCGGTGAATGCCATCTCAACATATAAGAAGACTCCGACCGTGTACCGCCCGTAGTTAAGCTCATTACAGATATGGTGGATGATCCGCGTCAACTGAAGCGTAGTCGAGCGGCCGGGCCGAAACCCATACTGCTCGTCCCTTATATTAAGTGACGGTATTATGCGTCTCAGTATCAACCACTCGAAGGGCTTCGCTTGTATCCGTAGCAGCGTGATGGAACGGTAGCTGGCTGGGTAACGACGTTTCTTACTCGGCTTTGGAAGAACTACGCCCTTCCCTAACTTCCAGGTGTTCGGGAAGTGGCCCGTGCAGAGAATGCCATTAAAGAGCCGGCTCGTCTGGGTAGCATGCCTAATGCCAGGTTAGTAACTCCATCTATACCTGGCGCTTTGGTAGTCGCAAGGCCACCTTCCGCGTCTCAGAGGGGGCGATAAATCGCACACCCTCGAGTGACGGTGTCGGGCCACCTTAGGTGCGTAGGTGGTTACCGTTGTATGGAGTCATGGTGGCATTACCGAAAAGAAAACTGCTTTTTTAACATGTCTTGATAATGATATCAAAAAACTGTAAATATTTTACATTCATTTTAAAAGAATAATGGTAGATAATGCTTACCACCATGGGAAGTGGCACTCAAATTAATAGAATTGTATCTTGTTACGTTTTATTCTAAGAGTAATGATACGCTTCTTAATTAAGTACTTCTTTAAAAACTTCAAATAAAATTGTAAGCTTATTACTTTTATTTCATTGAAAAATGAAATAAAACTGAGTGTTATCAAGTCGAAATAAAAAATTGTAAGTTTCGAAATTAACAGTTATAATAGAAATAATTTTGCAGCACTATAATACATCTGAAAATTTGGTGCAATTTGACTTAGACCCTTCACTCTTTCGGAATTGTTTACAATTAGCTTGCAAAATACCAAAATTTAAGTATTTTCAATTTAATTTTGATGTACCACCCGTTTTAAGAAGTCTTAAGTTTATCGAAACGATATTAAATTTATTTCCCCAACCCTGTGTATAACATAAAGCCAGCCATTCGGATCCATATCGCAACTGCGTGTAACTGAACGTAGCCGGATAAATCCGGTTAGAACCAGAGCGAGCCAGTAATATTTCGTTTAAAAATTTTAAAACTTCTTATTTTAAAACTGTTTACCATTGATCCTAAGAACCATTTGCGCTCAGCTGTAACATGCATGTTATTGACACAAAATTAACATCAAAGGGAATGCTGAATTTACAATTTATTAAAACTACAAGCTATAAAGTAATTTCGCTTTGAAAGCGTTGAATTCACATGAAAAGTTTAAATTAAAAATATGTAACTTTTATGAGAATCAGTTTACTTGTAACGTAACATAACCATGTCATGTTATTTAAAGTTTTTGCTAAATCATTGTAGCTAATATAGCTCGACAAAAACAATACTTGTGTAGGAAAATGAACTTAAAGTGACTGTGTAGTATATATATATATTATAACTTTAAAGCTAATTTGAATAAAAAATAGAAAACATAACCCATCTAATCTACCCTTTCTAATTATATTGTAACCGGGTTCCGTACTATAAGTATAGTTAGTATTAATGTTAATAATATTTATTATGATCATAAAATTGCACAACACGCAATCTGTAGGCCCTTTACATGTAGGTATAGCAGATGAGTTAAGCAACATCGCGGCGCAATTGCGGTGGTCTTTGTATAGACCGACACGAGAAAGGAACTTTCGGCCGCGCTCGACGAGTGTACTTTTAAATTGAGATACAAAACAATTCATCCATTAAAAGGGTATAATAGGTTTATGTTGACTCTTAAAACCCATGTTTAGATTATACTTATGGGTATTAGGGTTCTCACTTGATGATTTAGCATCTTGCATTATACCTAAACGGTCACAGGAATATAGCGATGTGACAATTTTAAGGTATGAATCGTAGTTACTTAATTGTGTGTTTGTGTGTGTCTATATGATACTACTGTGTATCTATGATTTAGCACACTAGTAATTTGATAGGTTAGTCCGTCCTGTTAACATTTCACGTTTGTGTTCATGTACTGACTTCTTTCTTGTACTGTTGTCTACATAGATATAAAGTACATAAATATAAACTATATGTGATGTATTTTATTTTCGGCTTAATAATTATGGAGGTAAGAGGGGAATTATAATAATCATAAACGTTTTCACACTCATACCTCCGCACTAGGATTCGCAGTGTTGCGGGTGGCATGGACATATACAAATTTTACATCACAAACACCCATGATTCGAAAACAGACATTTATCTATCACATAAATGCCTGCCCCGGCCGGAATTCGAATCCGGGACCCTCGCGTGACAGCCTGGGCCACTATCCACTGGACTATGGGATCGTCTGGGGTGGAGTATGGAATAAAGAGAAAGAATGTCTCATAATTTTCATTAATACGACAAGAGATGTGCCACTATACCTATTCCTAAATCACGATATCAAAGTTTTTCTGTATTGTTAGCATAAAATATATCGAGTACGCATAAGTTCCGATTAGAAGGCTCCACTTATGATAAGAGATTTAAATATGCTACAAAAACAAACTTAAACATATATAAAATATGTAAATACTTATAATTTTGCAGTAAATTAAAAACGTGAAAACACTACATTTCAACCGTAAACTCAAACACTGAAATTAAATGTAAACTGAAATCAAGATCCATTGAGACCGAAGCCGCGGTGTTTTTCAAATGAAGACAGTAATTAATTTTTCACAAGCTGCATCGTGTTAGGGGTCCGCTGCGAAAAAAAATAAAACAAAGGAACACTTGTCAATTCTCTGATCCGTATGCCGATCTGTGTTTGTCACTTTTAATTACTCCAAATGTTAATACTCTAAGTGGAAAAACCCTTAAATTATAAACTTGGCACGAGTTTTACGACCCGTAACTAACATATTTTGCAATTATTAGGCACAGTCCACACGGCATAACAGAAGGAACGAAATTTTAAATAGATTCACGTCTTACACGAGATTGCACTGTGATTAAATAGTTTCTAGATTAAATGTAGTTTCTGCAGGGTCGATCCCAAAATAATGGACCGAGCCACGAAGTCTTAGCAATTCTTATAAGATTATATTCACACAACATATTTATTTCATTGAGACAATGGTCAAAAATGTTATTCTAGTAAGTGGTGATGCAAGCAAGTTATTACAAATTTTATGGTAAACTCAAGTGATTCATGTCAGCGTGCATCATATGATATTATTACCGTGGCCGACTAGTATTCTGTACAAGTATGCGTTATAACGCTTTTTGAAGAAAAGCTTTGGCGACCAGATTACGTACAAAAAATAACAAATTAAGAACCTTTTACCGTTAACATTATATCGAGTGCATAACGAAAAATAACATGCAATTGAGAAAAATATCTCTATTACTAAAAAACAACGCACCTGACTAATATTATTTATTCCTTTTATTTTAACTACTGATTACTAGAGCCATAACATGCTTACATGGTGATTGTGAAGTTTCCAATTGAATCGATTGTAATCCAGTTTAATCCGGTTTCAAGCGGTTCGAAGTGCGATCCAATAGCGCTAGTCTTATTTGATCCCTGTATCGACTCGGATGAAAATGCGATTGGAGGATTGATTCAATTATTTTCAGTTGTGATTGGAAGAGTGGTTGTAATTTTGTTTGTATTTTCTATTATAAAATGATATTTAAGTATCTAACATGTCTCTGTCATCAGTGGTCAAGACAGTGTTGTTCGTCTGGTAAGTCATTTAGCTTGCGTAGAAGGAATTTATCGAACCAAATCTTGCATTGAATAGGACTATAAAACTAAAACTCATATTTTATTGCGATTTTCCAACTCCCAAATTGTATTTTATACAAACCTTGTCGTTTTATGAACAAAACAAAAAAATCTGCATACATGGTCAAACCGTTCTCGAGTGATGAATTAATATTTACATACATGGGGTAATTTAATTATAGGTATTCACATAGATAACAACATCACTCGACTCTGATGACGTGTGACTGCGATTGTCATTTGTAAGTAAAATATTACCGAGTTTATATTTTAAACGAAATTAAATCACATTTAATTAAGTAAAATAAACTACATTCAGTTGTGTTCATTAACTAGAAATAAAGGAGAAAAACTATTGGATGACGAGTTTATATAAATTATATTATAATTCTAGGAGACTGCCTTCGCTTTGCTTAAAAAAATTACGCAATACGCTTAGAAACAGCACCTGCATTGTTTTAGGGCTGGGTTTTTCTCGTTCTGAAAATTAGAAATATATTGATTCATAACTTTTTTTATTTATGGACGGAATGCTATGAAAGTTTAAAGTGATAAACTCTTCAATTCATTACTAAAAATGAAATATAATGAAATCGATTAAGCCGTTTCTGAGATTAGCGTGAACAAATGCACAGACAAATAGACAAAAGTGTTAACAACCACTATTTTGGGTTCTATTGCTTTAATACAGGCGTCTAATAATCGTTTTTCTCATATATCTTTCATGTACAGTTAAAATTTATATATATACATCTCTGCCATAATGATGTCAAAACGGGGTGATTTATATTTTATCGGTTGTACGGAGTTCTAACAATATATGATAATGATTTTAATCCGTAGAGGTGTTTGATTTTAAAATATAACTATAATTTTCCAAGTACGCTTACGCTCCGGTGTAAGACGCGGCTGGTATATAAAATGTCCTCCATTAAGGTGAACAGAAGCATTACTTACCTAAGTGCACTAGAGTACCCCTCTCTGTCACTGAAAATGTTGTTTAGTTTTTCATTGAGATTAGATACATGCTAATATGAGACAGATAACTCAATAATGATCTATGAATGAAGTATATGTATTCGACTACCTATAATCCAATTGGGAGTAGTCACTTGGCGAGCAAGTGCTCCCGAGTTCGTTTCCCGACCGGGTGCACATTTATGCAAGGTTAACATCTTGCATTTCGGTCTTTAGTGTATGATGGGTCATTTGGGTGAATCCATGCTACGTACAACAAAGACAATGTTGGTGTAAATTTTAATAAATGTTCAAAACAAACTGATCAAAATTTTCATCGTCGAAACGACTAATGACTGTCGCATTGCTAGTAGATATTGCAATATTTTCCATTAGCAAAGCAAGTGATAAATGATTATCATCTGAAAAATTTTAAAACGTGCAGAATTTAAACAGAGATTTTCAATGCATTAGTGGTTACCATTACGTGACCAAAGACTGATGGTGAGTGGTCATCGTCGCCCATGGATATAGATAACATAAGAGGCATCATTGATGACAATTAAAAACGAAGCGCAGTACCCGCAGTATTACAGGCTGTCCGATTTCACTGTCGGTTTTAGGAGAGTGGTAGACTAGTTAGGCTGGAAAAATTTCATACCACTACCGATGGAAGTAACTGGATGTTTCAGAGCCCCGTGACATCCAACAGAAGGGACCGTTTGCCGAAGTCGCGTCTTTTTTTCAACAGGGTGGACCACGACCAGGGACGGTTGGCTTGGACTTAAGGGTAGATGAAGATAATAACAACCTCTTGGTTGCTATTTATTGACACAATTTTCATATAGATAAAATTTAATTATTTTAAAAATGATTTTAACATAATTTTTTTACAAAATTAAAAATAAAAGTGTTTGGATGAAACAATACAATGATTAAATATATACAGTACACTTAGCGACATTGACACACACTTAATTTCAGTCAGTAACATACAGACCTTGCCATAGAACGAATATGCTACAAGCATTTCCCAAGGTAAATTTTAGTTTAATTAGTTCAGATATTCTTAGCAAAATTACATTTTGTATGCCTTGCAATTCGTTGAATGGATCTATAACGAAAACTTTTCTTGTATATAAAACGTATATAACGTTATAATATTAAATAAACGCTCATTCGATTCGCTCGACTTGAGAGAATTTAAAAAGTTCATAATAATGACAGTAATAGTACCAACAACAACTAGAACGAAGATGATGATGATGAATACAACGATAATGATAATGATGGGCATGAAGAAGAATATGACATAGTGGTGACATAAACTTGTTACATTAATAATAATGCGGATATATAAATATCACACATTACAATTAAATTTACAATATGTACATTACAACATAAAGCAATGATCAAGGGCAATGATCAAACATTTATGTTTCGTATTGATGTAATCCCGAGACCAAGAACTCTTAGTCTCCTTAAATGCTATTAACGGTTTTGGATCTTGAAATCTGTCGATCAAATGGTGTCCCTACATCCGCAACTTCTGACACTTTAGTATCGACTATTTCGTTACTCACCAACAACATACCTATGTTTACTTTCAAGGACATTTTATTGCACCTAAACAAAAGTTGAATATTTGCCTGATTCATTACTCGTAGTGAGAAATATTCATTTATTTTAACCGCTTTCATTCTTATTTCAAACGGTTTGTAACTTAGAAGCATCTTTGAAGCCTTTTCTTTAACGAAGTTTTCAAATTCTATTGCAAGCATATGTTCGCTGACTGCTTTTTTGGTCAAGTCTGGATCATGAATATGTTGTTTAACGACATCTTTCAAACATGCATCAGATTCCTCAACAGTGTCGACATAAATATGCTGTAGAACAGGTGGATCATTCAGGGTATGCCATTTCCATTTGCCTGGAGGTCCTAATTTCTTATCAATCACCAAGCCTTCCGACTGATTGTATTTCAATCTGTCGGGTAATTTTTTTATAGACTGATTAATTTTTCAAAAATAATTAAACTTGTAGGGATTATTTGATACTTCGATGGTTCTATCCCTCCTTACTTATGTTCAATACTCGTGGCACACTCCACTGAACAACGAACGAGGTAGTGCACATGTTTTTCCTGTTAAAGGGCGGTGGACCCTATACCATCTTCCGTCCCCGCCCTCTTCAATGGTGGTTGGGTTTTTAACTACTGTCACCCTTCTATACACAATCTTAAAATGTTTTTAACGTATTTTGATTACAGTGATATTGGAATATAATTTGAGAACGGACGATAATATTTCGTTATAAGGTCAAGGTAACATCAATTATGTTACTATTGATTGTTTATTTAATTGAGAATTAAAATATACAGTTTATTCCAAAAATACCTGGTATTGCCGTTATTATCATATACTATTCCGTTTCCTAGATGATCAAATGACGCTAATAACTTTCTTAATTTATTCTTTCTTCCTTCAACTATATCGTCCATATCATAGACAACATACTTTAGACCTGCATTTATATCTGTAATATGTAAATGAAGGAGTATCGCAATTCAAGTTAACTTAATAATTATTTGAGAATACGCCGATCAAACATAATCGACTAATTTAAATAACTACAAGAATGGTCGGTAACTAGATGAATGACCCCTGGTGATAAAATTTGTCTGTATACTTCAGAGAGCACATTAACCCGTCAATTAGGATATTTATAGTTAGACATTAATTATTAAGGCATTTCCAGGAATTTCCAGCATTACAAAAGCATCCGAAACAGCCCAAAATTTTGTACCAATCTGTACTAGAACAGTGTGATAGGGTGTATTTTAAAGCTTTTAAAATACAACCATGGAAAGAAAAATCACAAAGACCTTTGCTCTGCAATCTGCCGCTAAAGGATTGAATCTAAAACAAAGACTTTTAACACTGATATGTCTCCATTTGACTTTATGGTGCTCAAACCCAATATATTTTTCAATAAATTAATAATAAAAACTTTTGCCATGTTTACAATCACCTTTTGTCTTGTAATATTCTAGAGCCACACGTCCGTTTTTATAAAACCATCTACCGCAACCATTTTGATCAACCTCAGCCAATCTCTCTCCAGTATTATAATGTAAATTTTGTTTTTTATGATTGGCAAACCAGTCAAACTGTGGATAGGCTGGAACCATCTTGTATATATTCATCTGTAAAATAACTAATTTAGTGTGATACATATATATGTATAATAATGTGATAAAAATATTTCTAAACATTTTGAAAATCTTAAACTTTTAACATTGCAATCACCTGCCCCAACCTCTCCCCAGCACTCAGGGTTGACTGGTAGAGAATGCCATTAGGCATTAAGTCCGCCCTTTGTACCTTCCTTTCCTAGGTTTGTACAATAAAGTACTAAATAAATAAATCGGTAAATACTTACTCTTCTCACAGTTTTAGTAGAAGGTAGTTGCGTCCATCCTTTATCAATGAATTTTTTATTTGACAGTTCATATTTTATAATTCCAGGCAATGATGTTTCAACCTTAATGAATAAGATTAGGGATTAGATTATTTTTCACTTTTTTAATAATTAAAAATATTTCAATTATACATATCGTGCTATCAGACGTTCATACTGTTCACTATATTATATTTTACCTAGTTTTAATAATTCAATTGTACAGTAGATGCAGACAAAAAACTACAGTTATTATCTATGATTGCTTTTAATAACTTCTGTTTAAGAAATACTAACCGAAGCGTGCGACTTGTTTTTTAATGTTGTGCGAGTAGTCGTCACAGTTTTCTTACTGGTAGCAGTAACTGTTTCATTCGACGTCTTTTCTGGTGATATGAATTCATGTTTAACTTTGTAAATAAAGGGTTCATTCTGATGAGAATATAAGTTATGATGCTCCTGAATAGGGACAATACGATTTCCTCGAATAATTTTGGGAGGATTTGAAGGTTTATCTTTTCCACATTCAATTATACTCTCCGATGTTTCTGTCTGTAATTCGATTTTCTTTTTTACATGTTTTATTTCTGGGAGATCCTCAATTTTAGGCATCTCCGGTATCTTGTTCTTTTTTGTAGTTTCTACAGTTAGTTTTTTTTGTTTATTAGCTTTTATCAGTTGCAACATCATCTTATAATCATCATTTTGCTTGGAACTCCTTTTTTTTCCTTCAGTTTTATCTCCTTGTTTAACCACTGGAATATTTTCTTTATCGTCTTCCATATTAACCTTTTTCTTCCCACTAGATTTTCTTGGAAATGAGTTTATTTCTTCTTGGTTTTTTACTTTTTTTTTAATTGTAGAAATTTTGTCAGGTGAAGACTTTTCATTAAGTTCTCTCAAAACATTCGTTGTAGGTTTTTCTTGGGATTTAATCGGTGAATTATCCTTTGAAATGGGTTGTAACGTGGATGGTGAAAATGAAAACGATTGCGTCGAATCAATATTTCTATTACGTAAATACTTACAAATACAAAAACTTCCTACACGAAATTCTGATGTTGAAGTTACTAAGCTTTCCTTGGACTCGTACGACAGACCGACACATTTCAAGAATAAATCAGTTTCAACATTTTTATGTACTGAATCATTATTTGGTTCCATTAAAGTAAAATATTCTTCTATGTCAGGCTGCTTAAAAGGAAGTGGAGATTTGATAAGTTCCAACAATATTTTAAGCTCTGCGTCTGAATTATAATACGCTTGACATATTTTGTGATCACATATATTTTTCCTGTCTAGAATTAGCGACAAAATACGTCGAACTTCGTACAGTCGTATTTTGAGAGCTTGTTGACGATATTGATATTGATTAATTTGATTGTTTAAGAACTTCTTGAGCGTATCATCACATTTCTTACATTTATTTGGAGCTGTAGATCGCTTACAATGTTCACAAACTGCTATAGTTTCGTTTTCTTTTAACTCTGATAATTCATTTACAATATTACAGACTCTCTGAATCAGCGTATTGCATAAGAAGCATTTAGTCTTACGACGACCTGAATGTATTAATATAGTAAATAATAGTTATTTATGAAATTGTTGTATAATAAGGGGTATTAAAACACGAATGTGTCGCTTGGCCTCGAGTGATAGTAGTATCACATGAGTGTTTTAATACCTAATTATCAACAGTTGCATACAAGACTTTATCTACGCCCATAGTATGAATCCTCTATAAAAGATTCTGAAACAGTTAGCTTACTGCTAACATTAAAACAGCCAGTTTTAGTAACCTAATATCATCTATTACTGAGTATATGTAAATAAACTGAGTACTAATGAAAGAAATATTTTTTGTAGTAGTAATTAACATTTTGTATAGTGCAATTAATAAAAATTCACTGGAATATGTTCTTTAATGTTGGAAGGTCCCGATCACGATGTACTTTTCTTGAAATTCATACAGATACCACACATCAAGCAGTAAGAATATGGCTGTCTGTTTGCACAGAAGGGATCGAAAAAAAACAAAGGAGTGTTATTATGAAATTCAGTACAACATAATATTATGCGTTTGGATGATATTATGGTTATTAGGACATTGGGTGTTTTAATATTAACAGTAAGCTGTTTCAGAATATTTTATGGAGGATTTAAAGCATGGGAGTAGATAAAAAATAAAATGACATTCATAAATCAAAAATACTCATGCAACTTTTTTATGAGATAAAGTTACTCTTTACATGACATTCATGGCAAATAATCGAATGATTATTCCAATAATGTAAAAATTGTAACATTTAAGGGTTTGAAAAAATATGCACAAAAAAATATTTTTAAGATAGATGATAGAGAAGAGAGAGAATAAATTGCAAATAGTCAATACTTACTCAATTCTCCAAAGAAAT
>DWPT01002241.1:0-16587 GCA_018251895.1 Agathymus mariae mariae | reverse complement strand
AATCTCCTTTTAGTCGCCTCTTACGACAGGCTGGAGATACCGTAGCCCAATTCTGGTCCCGAGCTACAGGGCAAGTTAAATTCATCCTTGAGAAAGCTGCTGAGCGAGGGCCAAGATAATGGTGCCCAACGCCTGCTATCAGAGGGCGCTAGGCTCTGTGTAGCCCAACGATGGTGGTAAGATTATTTGTCTCACCAGCGTGTTTATTGGCTTCAAACAAAAATATACGCACATAATGTCGGAAAAGAGTGATCACTATGACAGAAGAGAATTTTAAGGCTGTTACTGCTTTCATTAAATATTTTTTGATTTTCTTTACAGGAACATGTTGCTCCGGTCGAAGAGAATCAAGAAGACGATAAAAGTGGTAGCAGGTATGTTGTTATAGTTTTTTTTAAATACAAACACGACGAAAGGGTATGCAGTGTGTCTTTTGATTTCTAATCATTAAATGTTTGCGATTGTTAGTGATCATGTAACTTCTGAAAGAAAAAAGAAATTTCCTTATTTTCTTTTTGTGACTACTTATTAAAATTCATATAAACAAGAAATAGAAATGTACTTGAATAATAAGAAAATTTTATATCTGTCGAATGTATAGCATTGTTTGCATTGTAGTCAAACACCTTTCGGATATTCGGTATTTCGAACAGAGTAACGTTTGTTTAAGAATTCATCGTTACAACAATAATTAGAAACGAAACATGTACCAGTTTCTGGCAGAGAAGCACTAGTATCCAGCACGATTGAAACACAAGTGGACCTATCATAGCCCATATTAATTAGCTAGGCTCGTTTGTAGGATGAATTGCCCAGTGTCGAGTCATAGTTGGCGGTGCTATAATATTAACCGTACAATTCTAAATTATTGCAATTACTCGTTGATGATATTGAAATACATTCTCGAACAGTATTTACCATTTTGTTGTCGTATAAATATTATGTACAAAGCAAACATTCTAAATTGAAATTTGACTCCAATGAAATGTCATGTTTTTTTTAGTCCAATACAATAAAGGAACCCACCGAGCAAAAAAGTTTTGTTCTTAGATGATCTTACGTCATACGAGTAGTATACGTTAATTTAAAAATTGACCATCATATAAAATTCATAGAAATAGACAACATTACTTTAAGAGTTTTTATAGTTCTTGAATATCCATAATATTAGTAACTAAAATGCAACCTATCTCTCGCAGTGGGACAGTGGGCATGGGACAATATGGTTTGTAATTATGATGAGTATGACTAAGATGTAAAGTATCATTCAAATCTATGATGTGGTTTAAATATGATAGTTAAAAACTGACATAGATGTGATAGACAGAAGTGGACACTGACAAAGTTTCCAAATTTATATTTATTTTTACCCTACGTCAATAACAAAGCCTGCATACCTAAGATTTAAAAATATTTAAAGTGAATAGCTTTGTTACAATTTCATTATTAGTATAGATAACATACTTGACCTGGAACCTGGACCTTATAGTTGTAGGTAAATAACTACTGTCGTGTTAGTTTTTCAAATTTCATATTCTCATTTCCAGCAGAGCCGATAATGACGAGTACCGACCAGGCCAGGTGTACTCACTAAACGCTCAAGAACTGCTGGATTTGCAGCCTGAACGCAAGGCACCTTTATCCAACGGTCAACAGCTGCAGCAGTTATATAGCAACTCTCAACCCGAACACAAGCAGAACCTGCAACAATTTTACTACATAGAACCACAGTCTGGAAGACAGGTAGTTAGCAAAGAATAACTAAATTTTTTTAATAACATGTAACTAATTTTGTATCAGACTTAAACAAATATTTCGAAATTTAATTGAATGAAATTTAATTTGAAAAATCTGTAAATATAATACTTTATTCTGAATTTAAGTTTTACTTTGATATTTTAATTAACAGGTATCTCTCCAGCCTTCACACGCCGTTATTGCTCGTCCACATTTCTCCTCGAATGGCGGTGAAGCATCTGTAGGCGCAGCTTTGTCCGTCAGCGACAACGGTGTCAGCCCTACTCATTCCATCGATCAAGATCTTCTAGCTCTGTTGGGTCATGCTGCACGGCAGGAAGAGGCTCGACAGCCATCATACTCCCATGCTCAGCAAGTTCCCACTTCTACTCAAAGCGTTACACCAACATATCAGCAGGTTCAACATTTATAATTAAATAATTAAAATTTCCAATTCAGATTTGTATACAAACAAGATTTGTATACATTATATTATTTCAAAATATTTTACTAATTTCAGGTGGATCGTTACATCACAAAACCTAGCAAGAAACCGACGAAACTGCGTTCTAAAGTTCAAGTAACACCAACACAGTTACCATCAGCACCTCAGCAATATCTTATTGAGACCACAAACGTTCAACAACAACAAGCAACTCACCAGCAACAATACCATGCTACGCCACAAACTCAAAGAGCCCAGCTACGTTATGTTCCAATTCAGCCACAAACACTACAATACGATGGTCCAGAGAGTCAAGGGCTAAAAGTAGTGCCCCCACCCAAGCTTCAACAGCTTCAGCTTCAACAACCACATCCTCAACTCGCCTACAGAATTCAGTATCAGCAGGCTGAAGCTACGCCAAAACAATACAGGATCATCGAAGCTTCGAGGATTCAACAGCAACCACACAGACAGGAACAAGGGCGAAGCGTAGCCCCTGAGAGGCCTGTCACGTATATCAAAAGATTCCCGGAACCCGAGAAAGTACGAGCAGTAAAAATTTATGATCAAACTGTACCTGAGGGTTTGGTATCAGCACAACAGCAAGCTCATGTTGTTGGAGATCAATATTATCTTCGTCCCGTGTATAAAACTGCTGAACCACATAATAGATACGAATTACATCAATTCTCTCGGACCATTGACCCTACTAAACCGCCACTTTCTGCTATTTATGTGAGCAAAAATGTTGCTCCTAAGAAAGTTCTGCGTCCCGTTGTTAGAGTGGATCAAGCTAAGTTAGAGCAACAACATAGGGAACATACATATAGGATTGCGCAACCTTCGAATATTGCTCAAGCGAATTACGACCAGAATGGACAGAATACAGAGGAGCAACGTCCGCAGCTACCTCCGCCAAGGAATAATAAAGCATATACTCCTGAAGAATTTGCTGCCTTAGTTGCCGCAGGTTACTCAGTGACACCGGTGCCAGTTGGACCAACTAATCATCAGGTAGCTCAGTCCAGATCTTCCGTTGAACCAGCTCTACAACGTCGTCCATTGTACAGTAGACGACACCAATATCTTCCGCTCAGAAGCGACGAGGCACCTTGAAATCGATAATGTACAGAAACATAGTAATAGCAACTTAATATAATTGTAAAATACAAAAAACACCTATTCCATTAATCTTTTATTTACACAGCGCCAGTAAAAATTAGATACAGAAGTGGAAAAGAGATCTGCTCACCATTTAAAGATTGACAATATTGGACAAAGGTCCATCCCATAATGTTATAGCTAAGTACACCAATAATCGGCTTACTACTTCAGGATCCAGGATTTTTAAAATTTCGAATTCAGTTTAGAATAAATTCGATTGAAATAAATTAAGCTCTAAAGAGCTTAAGTTTAACAAAAATTTAACTGGACTTTCGTGTAAGATACTATACGATAACATTATACGTACTTAATATTTTAAATCTAAGCTGAAATTTTCATTCACTCTGACCTTTTTTAGGATCGACTTTTATCCATTTGAGCATGTGAGTGTGTGTATAACAGTTCACTGGAATATCTTCAGACATGATTAGAACTTAATACAAAAATATTTTTATTTTATTTTAATTGAACTTAATTCAAACTCTATAGTAATAATAAAAATGTAAAGGAGCCGAATTATACATGAACATTTTAAAGTAATCTTTATTGCTCACTCCAGTGTCCTTTTGAAAATGTCCACACGAACGGTCTATTACGAAAGATATTCTTGAATTTGACAGGTAATATATCCACACATACCAAGCATTAACTTAAACTTTTCAACGGTTTTAATGCTGCGGTAATAATTAGTGATGCAGTTTTTAACACGTTCAGACAAACAGACAAAAATTTCCCAAAAATATGTTTAGACCTCCAAATCAATAATAATATCCACCAAAATTAAAATTTCCAAAACGTATTCGATGTATAAATTCAGTCACTTTACAATTTTAAAGTTAGATTTTGATAATAATTTTAAACTGTATTTTATGGTATAAGGCCAAGATTACTGAACAATTTACGTTAATTGTTGGTAACAAAATAGAAATCAGTTACTAGTAATATAAAAAAGTGTAAATTAACAATTACTGGTAACAAATCTTACAATAATTATCATAATATTGTGCTATAGGTATGTTTAATAAAGGTGGGATCTTTGAACTCCATTGAGAAACTTATCCTGCTGTGTCACTAATCTACAACAGTACCAGATGTGTATTTTAACTGGTTTCAGCCCAAGACCATAGAGCGATTTATGGCATGGTTTAGTTCTGTACTCCTGATTAAGGAGGTCTTAAGCAGTCTGCACAAGAATGGCAGATGAACTGGAACAAATGCGGATTTGGTAGCGAAAATAAGTGGTCAACTCAAATAACTGGCGCCTGTCCTAATTACAACAACTACAGTCGATTGTTTGACATAATTTCTAAAGCACGAACGCGCTCCAAAAGTTTATCCATTAGCGATCATAAATCTTACTCCTGACCTCGGCTGAATTTAACCTGAATCATTTATGATTGAGACAAGAGCCGTTAAACCGATGAGCTATTTTCGTTATATACAATTTAGTATTTTAAACATTTAAAGTTATTCGTACATGTAAATCATTCATGACACTAATTATTATTTTTGATGGTATCTAGAAATATATAAAATTTCTAAGTAGTACAGCACCCATTATTTTATATGACCAGTAATTTGAGACACTAATGGCTGCAATGAACGTCAGAAAGCTTTCGGCTCCCCTGCAGCGCGAAAGTGCAACTCAAGAGTCACATTTCACTAGCGCATCTAGTTTGGAAACTGATTGATCAGTTATCTCTGTCGGTTCTTATATATTTTACGATTCTTTTGGTCGCATCTCAACACTTCAAAACATTAAGCTAATTTTTATGAATGAGACCGAATAATGAAAATCTTATCCTTAGGAATCATTAGAAGTTCATAAATTTGCCGTATTGGGGCGGCCTAGAATACTCCCTCCAATCCAATACTGGCAGAACTGGGTGTCGTTAGAGGCGACAGAAGCCACCCTACTTGGCGGTAGGGTTTTGCGTAAAAATTATATTAACAGTATTACTATTAAGTCGTTAATATTATTATTGGTATTATTATCTTTCCGTGAAGCTTGCCTGGCTAGCTACCAACCTCCTGCTTGAGTCAGCCACCAAACGAGTCGTCGTTTTCCGGCTGGGGGCTTGAGAGCCAGTACTTTCTTTCTTACCTTCTTCTCTCTTCCTTAACGACAAAGCATCAGTGATACCTTTAGTCTTGCTGATGTCCATGGGCGACGGTGATTACTTACCATGAGATGGCTCGTCTGCTCGTTTGTCGACAATTACCATTAAAAAAAATCATAAGTGAACATAGCTTTTTCGGTATTATTTACTAAATGTTAAAAAAAAAAATATCTAAATAATGGTATTATACGACGAAATTTATATTATTTTCTAATAACTGTAATAAAACTTTGTATCTACTTCCAAAATATGACGAACCTGATTGACGCGACATACTGATGACTAACACCTCCACGCTACTAAAAATCAATAACAGCAGGTGAACTTAATGCTCATTCTCTGCGTCAATATTAATGAACGAAAAACTATAAATACGTCAGTCTAAATAGAGAATACATATTTCAATGTATAAGAAAGCTACCACGCTGTTATGGGGGTTATATCGTAAGAATTCTTTCACCAGATTTGGTTGCAGTAAACATGTTTAGGAAATAGTTATTGAATTTGAAACAAACTCGATTGAAATAAAGAAAATCTGTTGTACCGTCACCGCTTCAATTTCTGCAATAGGCAAAGCATTGAACACAATAAAGCCGCATGGTTCTCATATACGTTCTCATGTCCTTACGAGGTGTTTAACCCCAACAGATATTGTCATAACCACTGATCCTAGATTTTTAGAAAAGCAACAGAGATACGTCTGTTTCGTTCATATTGTACTAATCATTTATGTGCTCATTTATGAAGATACTCATTACCATCAGAAAAATCTTCTTTATATCTAAATGTTAGACCACCCCGAATATAATTTTCTTATTAAAAACAGATGTAGAGTTGTGATAATTGACAATGTTTTTGAAACAAAAATAAATACAAAGAATAGTAAACAATTTCGTTCGGTTTATTTTATAACTTGTTTATGTTGTTCGAAATCCATCATGAACCGGATCTCCATAAATGATTATAAAAGGCAAATGAAAATTAAGACTAAAAAAAATTACTTCCATTAATTTCGACGTTAATATCAGTCCTTTATATACCAAAGTTTGTTAAATTAATACCAATACCTTAGACGTCGCTGTCTGGTGCCTTAATTGGCTTTCGCAAACTTAGCAACTCTTCAATTATGTTCCATAAAGCTGTGGGCAAACTGTATTACATGAAAAATATTTTAGCTAAAATACGCCACAAATTAAGAAGGTCTTCGAAAAAAGTTGATCTGTTACTCCATCAGACATGTTATCTCTTTAGTTATCAGGAGAGAGTCCTGAAATATTATCCCATCTGTTTATGTTATATGTTTATTACCCATTAAAAATTCATCCAAAATATTAAAAGGCCCGTGGTATTTTATCCATAATGTAATCATGTATGTATGTCTGAATATATTCCCGTTCAAAAGTATACATACGCTAAAATTAAGAAACAAATAACAATGCAAAACGAGTATATGGACCATGTGATAGTATGTGGTAGCCCCTACTCATGGTCCTTCGTTAAGCCCCAAACGGAGTACAGACGAGTTGCTAATCAATAAGGAAATAAAAATATTGCACGGTCGATTCTAGAAGAAGATAGCCTTGGATATATAGAACCCTCCTCCTTTTACGAGTATGATCCTGAGTACAGTTGGGTTGCTCTGAACTCAGTGACCTCCAACAATAAAGATCTGGTGCCGTTGTCTCGTTCGTAGTTCAGCAGTGTGCACCAAAGGCAGAGGACTAACTTGGACTTACAGATGGAGACAAATACAGCCTAGATATACTTCTCAAGAATTATGTATTATGTAAGTACGAGTTCTAAACACAAGTGTTATAATTCCGCATTTATTGTTAAGGTCCGATACCACGGGATGCGGTAGACGGTGTTACTTACAGTATTCATATGAGATAGATGCTAACATGCGATTGCAACTGAAGCGCGTCTGGTTGTGACTTGTAGTGACGCTTACAGGTAGAGAGCATTGCCGCACAAACACAGTCCTGCCGTTACAATTTGACATTTTAGCTGCTTGTTGACCGGCCCACATAGTGCAGCTACCAATGTATCTACTCACCAACATGCCATTATACCATACCTGACCCATAATCGTATATACTGTTACTAAGCAACTGGAAAGGCCGGCCGAAAAGAAGAGGGCGTCAGTATCTGGAAGGTTCGGCCGGAAACAATAGATCCAATAAAAAAATCCCAAGTAGTATTAAAAATTCCCAAGAATACTTCACGCGCTTCTTGCCCTTATGTTTTAGGCAAAAGGGCGAATATGCATGAGCATGGTGGCGTGCTAACCTGACCCGCTATTGTTATGTCGATTTTCCGTTTTGTTATTGACTTTCTACGAAAGACGTAGATAAGTCTGTAAGACCCGGAAATCCATATAAATAGCGGGCAGAGTCGCCCACAGAGCCTTCGGTTCCCGAAGACGATAGCGAACAGTTCTTTCCGACTGCGACTATGAGAGTGAAAAGAAGTCTCTGCGGAACTATTGTGGCATTTTACGAGTCTGCGGATCCTGACACGTAACAGTACATTACCAATAAACCTAATTTTTTGTATATCCTTTTATAAAAAGTCTCATAATATAGCGCTCCGGGAATACTCCAAAAGGAACTTGATCCTCAGATTCTATGTGTGTGATTGTATGAAAAGAATCTCGTTTCACATGTTTCATGTATAATCGGAAGAAAAAGTTTAAAAGTTTAACTCAAATTAATTATATAAACCTTTAAAAAATAAATTCCATATGCACGGAGGCCAAGAATCTTTGGCAATAATTTTGTGTGCGGTATTTGTAATGCAAAAATTTAGTTTATAACATGCCTATTTTTGTTCGACCCTTTGAGATTTAATATTCTTTAAAACTAACATTGGAAAAATTTACATAGTTATCGCTTCGTTTGACTAGGAGGTTTTTAATAGTTCTATGGCTGCAACCACTTATTTATTTAGAAATACATGCACTGTACAAATTTGTACAGAAACAGAGACAGGATAAAACAGTTTTCTAGTGAACATAACGATATTATGACTACAACAGAATGACATAACTTGATAAAACCCAGTGAATTTAAAATACTTAGGTTTACTACAAGTAGATTACTTATACATGCAACTAATATTGTGTTTTTGGTATAAACAGCTGTTGTTTGTTGTTGATGACTTGAAATCCTCATAGCCAGTTTAATTCGTCGATGCATAGGTAACATTTACTCTTCCGAACGGAGTCCACATACGTATAACACATTAAACTTCAATAATGAAAACGTGTCATTGTTGCTGTCGAATGCAGTCAAACTGCATAACGACGTTGCTTCATATATCAATTCTATTAGCAATATGACAGCCTTTTACGTTATAATTGACATGCATAGTGTCACGCAATTACGGTAATAATTTATATTTACCTTTGATGTAGGTATGATTTGATTCTCATGTGTCGGATAACATACTGACATGCCCGTGATCTTATAGAGTTGGGCCTTTATAGGTTATGGTTCTATCATTAGACGAACGGACCATCATTACTTTAGTGAAGCTAAAAGTTACCAGTGGACGTTGTGACAATTATTCTATTCTATACTTCAACTTGCATATACTGCATACGCGCAAATATCACAGGATATTTTTATTATACTTTAATATAATGGAAAACTGTTTTATGTACACAAATAGCTCCTACTTCTCATTCAGAATGGCATCTGCATTTAACATACTCGTATCTACGTTTGAACACATTTGTCCGGCGACATACGTGCTTCGCATGCATTTATAAGTGAATGTTGCAGGGCATTCCTTCAGCATTATACTGGAATGCAGATGAAGAAACTGAATAAATTGAGCACAGATTTATTGCCCATATCAAAATTCTTGAACTTCACGGCATATTTTATAAAGTATTTCAGTGAGTTTATTAATTTAAATAGTAGAAAAGTATGATTTGACACAATCAAAGATTTTTTTTTAAACTGTCAAACGAATGAGCCTGCGGTGTCTTACCACTACTTATGTACATAACAGCAAGAACGTCTTCCGTTTTAATATCGGGTACTCACGATAAGAAGAACCGATAAACCCGCTCTTGAACAATTTCTTCAGTACTGCAATTGAACGATGGTTATATATTTTACAAGCTTAGTTTTAAAAGAACTATGGTAGCTAAGCACTGTGGCTTAATTACCTCAGAAAATAAAAGTAAAGTAACTAAAGTTAATTAAAACAAACCCATCTAGCCATAGTTAAATATATCGTTCTACACATCACCTTAAATTAATAAACCACAAGTACCGTAGGAATTTTATTGTGTAGGCCCTGTTCCTTATGAGTCACATATTGATCAGCAGTCGGTTAGGTTGGACTCGGAGATCAATATACAGAGCCTTTTAGCCCGTTAACATCGGTGGTCATCACTAATGATTAAGCCTTGCGGATGCCGCTTATCTGCAGCCTAATTCCTAAATCTTCTTAAGTCAATCCGTACTTGAGCAGCACCGTATTGAAGTAAGCTCGTCATATTCAATATTAAGGATTCGTACATTGTGGTAGAATGCTGATAAATTGAAACTATCTAATTTTATTAATCTAACACTGTAAAGGGACCGAATATTTTTTGAAATTGTTGTCTGTTTGTACACTAATAACGCTAAATCCACTGACCAAATTAAAATGTTTCTTGGCATATTTAGAAATTATATTATGGATCATAGTCAAGGATTATTTTCCGCCTGGGGAATGGATTTATTTCCAAACTATTTTGCAAAACGAAGCTGGGGCAGATTACAAGTAAAAAATTAAAATGTATTTCTCCCATGAATCTGATGAGTATCGAAAAATAGTCCAATCTGTATATAATTTGCACATTTATATTTTAATAGCAATCATACTTTATATAGAAAAAAATATAACTTTAATTTTTAAACTATATAAAAATCTTTCTTCATTTTGTTTTACATAAGTATTTTGATCAGTCGTTCTGAATTTCAAATAAGATAGACTGATCTCATAAAGTTGTTCTTGACAGGATATAAATAAATTCCTGAAAAAATTTACCGAGATATTAAGTTAAAATTAGGTACGATCAAAGTTCTATTCAACCAGAAGTATTATAGCAATTAAGGTATATGAGTACAAAGCTCCTTCTCTAAAGCTTCATTAAAGCCCCTGAACTTAAGTTACCGACAACAAAACCATCTAACCATGTTTAAATATGTCGTTCTACACAGGGTCTTAGCCTTAAAGTAGTTTATAAACTACGTATGTGACTTTCTCAATAAGTAGTTTCGTACAGTCGAAATATCGTCTTAGATCATTTCCATATCATAAACCATTAATACTAACCTTATTCCAAAGAAAAACAATTCCCAACAAAGTATAATAATAACAGTGCTTTCTTCTATTTTCACCACAGCAGCACAAATATCAGATGTTGATTTGTCGTTTGGCATTTACATTGTATAACAATTCTATTAACACATGGTCGTCACTGAATATTATTTATACACCTTATGGTGTTATAATATGAAAGATCAGCCCACCTTCTTTCATAATTGTGAATAGAAGCGTTAAAGAAAACGTTAAATATTACTAAGTAATTATGTAATAAAACCCTCAAGTTGTATTTGTTTCTCCCAAACTAGAGTCTCTCATGGGAGAAACCTGCCTCCAGGCTATGATAACTATGTTATGACGAACTTACCAACATCTCATCTCTTAAAGAAGGAACTTTTCTACGAACATGATATTATATTATTACAATCAAAAGATTGAAGTCAAATACCGGTTTTAAGACGTTACACAACAGTTTCGAAAATTCTTAGTTACTCCATTAAACTCATAATGTTATCTTTTATCAGAACAAATGATGGATTATCCTATTTTACTCTTAAATTATCATCATCCTTACTTAATTCACCACCATTAATATGTCCTAATCACAAAATTATCTGATCGCTTAGTACACATGTTCTCACAAAGTTAAAATGTTTAAAGGTATAGCCCTCCATGCTACGTGTGAAAATAAACCCATTCAGAAAATGTACAAGTGTAGAGTAGTTTATTGATTGCAACTGTGAACTAGATTGTCGCGTTGCACAATGAGCTCAGACCTTTATATATAATTTTTTTAACAATAAACATATGCCTTCATATAGGCAATATTAGAATTTGGTATCGAAAAGCAAAGCGCTAATGGTAATAGAAGCAAAAAAATTACGTGCAAATGTATATTTATAAATAATCTAAATGATGAAAATTCGGTGTTAAAAGGATATAAGGGATAAAAACGTAATTTATACATAAATATTGTTTTGTTGGTAAATATACGGTTAATATTTCCCGAGAAACCAGGCAGGTTCCGTTGCTCGTCACTTAGAACCATTGAGTTTTGTTACTTCTAAGAAATTGACGTTATTTGATTGCCTTAGTATGTTTCTTTGATCGAAGTGTTTCCGAAAATCGTTACGACTAAATGGATATTTGTAATGGACTCACGTCTTAAATTCCAAATGTGGCGCGCCTTTATTTAGAGGTACCTTTCCATTACGACATCTTAACTATTTATAGCCAATTATCGTAATGGAATTTCTATAGACATGCTACATACAAGTTTCGTTAGTAAGGCAATTTTTTAAGAATAATATTATATAAAAATATCTTTCAAAATACATACATTTCAAACTATTATAATGACCTCATAATTTCATTACATATGTTAATTGCTGCACTTTACTCGATTCTTTTTTTTATAGCCCAGTTAACATTAAAATTAATAAACTCCAGTCGATGTCATAATTCAAATACATTTTTTGAGAAACAAACAACAATTCTGAACAAATGTTCACATAAATAAATAATCAGGTTATATTACGAGAGCACTAAGCTGATTCTTATCCTGTGCACAGGGGTTATTTATATTTAGTACTGTTAATACAGGATAAGAATTGGCTTAGTGTGAGGGTAAGGGGTCATTCATTACTATGTATATGGTCTTTGACGTCACTCCCTCGAACCATTTAATATCAAATCTATTACAAGAGCACACGATAGATGAAGTTAAAATCTAGTGAGAGCTATAAGGTTTCCATACTTTATTTATACTTTACGATAACGATTATAATTTAAGCTAATTACACAGCGTATGTGATGAGCTTCGTGTTAAACCTTCATATTAAAGTAAAAAAATATCAAAATAAGCCATTTTATGCAACCAAAAATCCAAAAAACTACAATCAAAAATAAATACTTTAATGAAAGCTTTAATACGTGATAGCGTAGCGGCTATAGCCGGGGCTCCTAACTCAGGGTTCTTTGCTTGGATTAGAGATATTATGATATTGAGGATATTATAGATATGGTATTTCGGATGTGGATATGGATACGGATGTATGAATAATATTTTACCGGTTACGGTTACGGATATGAAATTATTTGGATTACCGATAGTTTCAAATAATTTAGCATATGGATATTAGATGATTTGCATCTTGACAAAATAAAATAATGTATTAACGTAATTTGTCTATATGTCTATGTATTATACGATATTATAATCCCAGAAAAAAAATAGTCTTAAAAATTAAATAATAAAAACTGTCTAAAATGAAAACGACGCGGCTCGTGTATCGTATTGGCAGGCGAAAACCTATCATAGTGTTTTATGTATTCGGATTATTTCGGTAATTATCCGAAACATTATTAGCGGAAACGGTTATGGTTTCGGATATATTTTTATATCAGATATCCGTTAGTTTCGATTTCGGTTACGAAGCTCCATAGCATCCCTGATTTGGATTATGTATACCTTACCTTTGAAAGTTAAATCTGTAAACACTTAAACTTCATTATATTTCAAAACTAGTTTTTGTCTGACAACACCACATTGTATTATTTCATCTATTATCATTATTTGATTCTCCGACTTATTACTTATTTAAATAAAATAAATGAAATTCCACATAACCAAAATCCATATCAATATTCAAAATCTCATTTCAAGTATCAACGTAACATTCACTATGAGATATAAACAAAGGTTGAACTTGTTATTTTCAGGCAAATCGTACGTGCCGTCGCATAGTACTCATGAAATTATATTGTTTCACATTCAGTTTCTATCTCTGAAAACATTCCATGAAGGTATAGTATTGTATCTAGATCTTAAAACTGTTCTTACTTTTGAGGTTCTATGAATTTGTAGTGAGAAGCAATTTGTTTCAAGTTCGCACCTCAAATTCACATAGAAAAATTGTGAAGACCGTGGGCTTATTACTAGCCTACTGCATGGTACGTTTGACTCCTCGTATTTGAGTATACTTCACCGTGCAGCTTTAATGCGTACTGCTGGAGTGGCGCCTGATAAAACCTCATAACAATTTTATATATATATCAAAAACGGCTCGATCTATTTTTAGTAGTCTTTTTTTTGTTGCTGTGTTCGTCTCAAAATGTACCAGAAAATTTGAGAACCTGGATGGTATTTTTGTACGCAAAACTAAATAAATAAATATGTCACTTTGACAGGTCCGTTCAGAGCATGATTCGGTGAATAAATTACGTCTCGAGGAATTAACTAAGCGGAGATAGAGAAATGATAAATAACGCTTAAGCCCACTCCCACTTTCTTATTAATTCATTAAGTTCATCATTAATTAAAAATACATTTTCAGATAACCTTACTAAGCTGATTACAAAGTTTTATAATTATACGCGTCGTCACTTGGCTTCGTAAAACCTGCGCCTTATCTTTAGAAATAGCACCTGCATTGTTTTAGAATTATATTTTTAGTTCTTTGAATAAGGAACATCACACACAATAGCTGGAGTGAGACATTAAAAATTGTTTTCATTGCCTTCTTCATTCATTTCCTGGAGAGAAAAGTACCTACCTTGGATTACAACCCATGATATGTCTTACTATTTTGTCAACTATCATTCAAATTATTTCAGTAGTTTTACTATGATACGTGGTCAGGCAGACAGATAGACAGACAGAAATTCCAAATAAATATGTTATGACCATACAGAGGTCGATGACACAGTCTTCCTACATTAATATTTCCAAAAAATATTCAGTGTGCAGATTTGACCTCGTTATAGTTATTAGTATATATTTGTCTGTTAACATTTTATTCAACTATATATTAATTCAATCAGTTGATTCATTGTTTATCAATTTCTATTATAATGTATTCTAATATTATATTACTATTATAATGTATAAAAATACAAATTAAATAATCATACCTCAAGTCACAAAGTATATTAAGCCGGTACCATTGAAAGTAGTATTGGTTATTTTTATTTTTAATTAAAAACCGATACGTATATACTGAGACACTACAGAATCATTTAATATTGAGTACACTCCCTTAATGAATAATAAAGAAAGATTTAAATTTCGTTGTGAAAATCGCGATCTGGTCGCGGCCTCGGGCTTGGAAAAACTTATTCCCCAACTCTTTAATTAGCTTTGTGTCTTTACTAAAATCCTCGAAAGCTAACCTGACCGGGGTGCCACTATAATAATTTTAATATATATGATTGGTGTTTAACATAGTGTATTAGTTGTTGGCACCCAGTAAGAAAGTTTTGTTGAATAAGCCCGATATAAATTGTTTTAAAATGACAAGATGTGAACTGGAAGCTAACTGCACACGTTGCGTTGACGACATCCTTATTAGGTTTCCGAAAACGCATACGCTGCGTTAGTTGAGTCGAATGGGAACAATTAAGTCAAATCGCCCTATCTGAGGCTTTGAAAGCTTAGTGTCTTTATGGAAAGCTTATATTTTGTTATACATATAATATAAAAATATACATTATATATGTTTTTATTATTTATATTTCTATGTTGTATGCTCATGTCTGTTGTAATGTACCTACATCATTATCCTCTTTCCAAACGTTGTCTGACAGATTTCGCTGATAAGGTCCTTTTGTATATACACAACTGCTGATTAGTTTTTTTCTGTCATAGTGTATGTTGTACATAATAAAGAATACTGTATTGTATTGTACAATCCGTAAGTTTCTAGTAATGCAATTATTCGTATCGGAGTCTATTTCGGACAAAAAAAGTAGTAGTCAGGCAGGAGTTTCAAAAACAGTTAAAAGTGCGAATAACAATTATTACGAACTATCTGCCTAATTAAAAGCTTTAATTTTTTTTATTTAACATTCTTGCTTCTATGCACCAGTCCGTTTTTTGTCTGCGCTTGTCTTTACTTATTAGTAAGCATGATTAGACCAGCGACAGAACAATGTTAGGGGTCTTGGTCTGGTCTTTGTATCCAATTATAGCGTGGATAACTTCAAGACAATAATGAATAAACATTTTTTAATCTGTACGTTATATCTAACAAGTAAACATTTTCATAAAAAACCCATCTTTTTTGATGAAGGTGAATTGCTTGATTTCATCTCCTATTTTTCACCCTTAGAAATACCATACATTTTTTCAAATTTGACTGAGACCAAACGCTACTAAACACTCTCAAATAAAAAAATTAGACATACTCATAAGTAGATAGAGCTACTCGTAAATCGTAAAACTACTTTACTTCACTGCTAAGTGGGGTGTTAAGTTACTATGAATCGACTTCGTGTCGCCTGTTCAAGATTGTCGTTAAGTATGTTTGGAATGCTATTCAGGGATTTAAGTAAAAAGGAGAGCGAAGTTAACTCAGAGAAATGGTTCTCTAAGTGCATTAGTTAAACATATATTAAATGATGTTATTTAAAAAATACAACCAAACGATGCTTACAGAATATGTATATTTCATTTACACAAAATTATCTTAGCAAATTAATCATTCTCGGTTATAACATATAGTTGTAAGTGTAGCGGTAGACTGGATTTAGTAGGAAGGCCGGTAGTCGGTGATAAGGTCCCCGCTAACTGACTCCGATTGGTCTAGTGGAGGATTCCCAATGAAATAATTCTTTTGCTGAACTTTACCAAGTATTGCACTTAGGACCTAAGCTTAAATATATACATCCCGGTTACATTTAATATTCGACCAATAATATTAATTATTATTTATTGTACTAATAAAAGAGATTTATATTTCACCAATCAAATTTGAGCGCGCAAATGAAAATGGGTGATCATTCTGTTTCGCTTCCCTC
>DWPT01002240.1:0-16588 GCA_018251895.1 Agathymus mariae mariae | reverse complement strand
CTCGTTGTTCACCTATCACAGATGTGCAGTAACTTTATTGGGGGTGCCTAATACTTTTGGCCAAGGCTGTATGTATTATCTAGTCCCTAAAAAGTTGTCGCGCTGATATTCAAATTTTGTGAGTTTGTGTGTAAGCTCAGGGTTATCCCCAAAACCAACTATCTTTTAAAATTTACAATTTTAAATATACTTTGTATCGGTTGGATACAGCCTATATTTCATGTAATGTATAATACATTTTTCCTCCCGAACGAAGTCCGGTTGGGCCGCTGGCTAATAATAACATTGTAATTGACAGTGTATGTATCATTCGTATTCAATTATTGAGTCCTAAGCCATTTGTATGTATTAACAATATAAACCTTATGAAGTAATCATTTATCACTGGAGTGTGCTTGTTTGGATAGATAAAGTCCGTTTTTAATTTAATAGTGATTTCGTTGATATCGGTAGTGAGTGGTGAATCCCGTCCGTCGCCTTCACTCCTTCGATTCACGATTACGTGACAGATAAAATTTACTTTATCGGATGCTGGACTTCGGTAGTTTTCCGTGGATGAGTTCTGTGCGAATGAGCTTCTTCTTTTGATTGCCAGTCGAGACGACCGAGATAAATAATTTCCTTTAATTTCATACCGGCATCGGGATAATATACCGCGTTGTGGTAACCTTTTAAATGAGTGTCCTGTTTTGGATATCCATGCTTTATATTTGTTATAATAGATTACAATAGATATATCCTTTCGTCCATTAGGGTTCGTCAAGTCTCTGAGAACATCGTGAACAATTGTTATGAGTGCATAGATATACATGGAGTGATTTCCATAGCTAACGCCGTCCAAACTAGAGAGAAAAGAAGGCTGTAGGTATTGTCGTAGACATACGAGGGGAAGCGACGGATCGTCACGTAACATCCACCAGGTGTAGGGGCCATTTGTCAAAACGCGGCACACGCGCCTGCAAATTGTACGTCATTTACGTATACACGTAAATTGGCTAGTCGTGCGGCCCGAGTGAAACGTGCAGATATGAGATACGTTAATATTAATAAAAAACATACATAATGAAATCGGTTATAAAACTCTACAGACTTGGTTACGACCTATTAACCTCCCCTACACAGGTACCGGCACCTGATTCTATTTGTAATTCTGAAAGTCTAGAGTGTCCACCGCCACGCTGCTCCGGTACAGATCGCTGGAGGGGTCCGATGGCAGCCGCATTCGTTCAACAGCTGTTGTTAGATGACAGTAGGACGTATAACGTCCGGGAGCGACTGCTGAGCCGTCCCGCTGACGCGTGAAGGCTCGTGAATTTTTGCCACTAGTTGTCCATATCCACCTTCAGCCGGCGTCGGTTAAAATCTCTTAATTAATGACACTGTTAATTGATATGATTGACTAATTTATTGATAAGCAAAACCGTCTTGACTAGATCGATCGCTTGCGATGGACGTCAAGCCGCCAGCGAGGTGGCGACGGGCTGTGAGCTTCACCTGAAGATACTCGTAATAAATATAAGCAAACCCTTGTTTCAAATATCAATAAACATTTGACTTTATATACACAAACAAAATACAACCCAATGTTATATATCTGTAAATATTTCAACAAAAGATATTATATAAATTGTATACGAAATTGTTAATGCTTTTGAACGTAAATCACGAAATATTCACTCATCTAGCTAATAAATTCATTTAACAAACTAAAATTTAATTGTTTGCTCATTTGGCAATAAAGTCAAATTAAGATAAAATTACTTCAGTATCTGTATGACATTCAGAATATTTAGTTAAAATTCAGTGTTCACATCACAACAAAATATTGGGCATTTTTTACTTTGAGGGTATACGGATTATCGAGTGATTCGATATGTATTAATATATCGAAGGCACCAAACTGTACGCTAAAACACTACAGCAGGTCTTTATCTATAAGGTAAATATTATTTGTTAGAATAAAGTTTCCTACAGCGATAGCTATTTCATATGAACGGTTACGGAACCCAGTTTAGATCTTCAGTCAAAGGGGCTTTTAATTTTGGTCAAAAATAATTCTAACTGGAGAATATATTTTATATTTCGGTGATAATTTAATCATTTGGGTGAAAAATGTTCGCCAGTTCCAGTCCTGCTCGTATCTTAAATTTTTCAAATGATGTGCGTACTACGAATCATTTATCACTTGTTTAGGTGAGGGACAACATCGTGTGGAAACATGCACACCTGAGAGTCCTCCAAAACGTTCACAAAGGTGTGCGAGTGTGAGTCCGCCATCACAACCCGCACGCGGCCTTTGGCCATAACCCCGCTTATTGTTAGAGCAGACCCGATCCCAGTGTTGGGATCGTATGGGTTGTAATGAAGACACACACGAAGTGACCACGGAACTTGTGAAAACAGCTTTTAGGACCGAGTACCGTTTCGAAATATTTAAAAATCGTAAAGTTGTGCCGGTCGCAGCCCTCCGACGGGTGCATTTATATATGTACCTGTGTTATCTAACAATCTGGCACCTGGCACCAATACCGACGCGCCGTTTAATATTACAGACCAGGATATATGCGTGTATATATACACAGTTTTACGTTGAAATGCACGATAATTGACCTCAAAGCGCGAGGGCTGGAGGCCGCCGTCGCCGCGCTTAGAGAACACCGTGAACAATTTTTTGGAGTGCGAGAGAGAGAGAGAGAGGGAGTTTCTTTATGAGATAAAATTAAATAACCACCATATTGTTTGAATAATCATTTTTAAATACAAACACACGGTGATCTATAAGAAGTGCACTCTCAATAAAAGTAAGTATAAGCTAAATAAGTTTCGAATACCGATTATGTTAAATTTCCGAGTAGCCGAAGCTGCTTATATTATTTTTGCTCCGAATCGTTAAACGACACGTCCAATAGTATGCTCATACGATTTGGTAAACACACCGGCATGTTTAGAGAAAGTGCGTCGAGTGGCCGACGCCGGGCGCGCCGCCGAGCGCGCGGCCGCGGAACCGGCTCTTCTTCGATCATAACCTACACGTATTATACCCGCACACCGTACACCGTACACCGACCACACCGGCGACCGGTGGTGATATCTGTCCATTTACTGTACTTAAGCTTGTTTATCTAACAGTACGAATGGACTATTATTAGTACTCGTAATGCCAGGCGAGATCCCTCGCAAAAAATATTTGTATGTGAGTAAAATTATACTCGAGCGGATTCCCTATTGGGTTTGGGAGTAGGGGTTCCACAACCGGAGGATGTTAGAGGAACCTGGGAATTTCGGTGCCGGCATCAACTGGAACTGTGAAATCTCGTGAATTCGGGTACCAGAATAAAAATTTTCAAATTCACAAAGTCATGTTCAGAAAGGTGAAAATCCAATAAGTATTATTTATATAGACGGGAAGGCAGCTTTATTTGCACATTGAACATTTTTAATAAGCATTAATTTTAAGTTTTTGTGGTCCGGGCGTAAAATAACATATATCATTTATTAAATTATGTATTACACAACATCATAAAACAACACGGACTAATGTGAACTAATGAAAAAAGATGAGGTCCTAGCGAACGACACGTTGCAATGCGAGGTGCGGCGAACTTGAGCCGAACTCGAAGGATGCGACGCGATGTTACGAGTATACGAAATTTTTGATTACCTTACTTCATGGTAATACTGTTGAATAATTACTTTGACGCTATTGATATTATTTAACCAATTAACAGAAACTAAAAATACTCGAAATAAAAAAGGCCCGTAAGTACCTACCGTAACAACTGAGATTCAAACTACTTACTGAGAATTCCGGATACTTTCGGTTCCGGGAATTCCCGGGTCTAAACCCTGATTCGGAGTAATAGTTGTTTATTATTAATTGTGCAGTTGAGCAATTGTTTAAAATGATTACCATCGACAGTGTTTCCGCCTTGACAACGGAATCTAATTCTAAATTCGATGTATTGCTTACAGATTGTTTGGATATTGGATAAGTTCTAATTTTTTTCTAGATCAGTGTAAATTTTGGATTACTCGTGTTTAGTCGCCGCATAGTCACGGTTTATTATATTCAGTCTTTAATTTCCAGATGAGCACCGTAAACTGTACAGTTTAATATAATCATACAAAAATATACATTAAAATCAAATTAACAAACATGTTTCATTTTCCTTGAAATTTTGTCATAATGAGAGAATAATAAACTATTTTCGACCCTAATTGAATAATATTTGTATATTCAATTAAATATTTTTTGGATTTGAATTTTGCCAAATAAAATAATAAATTTAAATTCGTCATAGCGAGTTAACAAAATAATTCGTTTATTTACGGTATACATCCGTGAACGAACGGGACTATATTAGTCCATAGATCGTCAATTTTTCCGTCCAACATATTCCGAGAAAAAAGAATAATTATTATGTGGGTAAAGGGTATTTTCAATGCAAGTATGCATTCCTAATAAATTAAATTTCCTTCTTAAAAAAGGGTCACATTTAAGTTCCATCACAACGTTCGTTTATGATCTATGCGATTCTAATATATCAAGTTGGCGTGTCGCCTGTTGCGTCGTGCACCCATCACATGATTGAAACGCAAATGTCCCAGTTGACAAGTCACGGATCGCGTTCTCAGAAATTCGAGACTAGTTAGTTGAGGACAAGCTGTGGTATGTTCTTAAATTAATAGCATTTGTGTACGTGGTACGTGCAATAGCACCTAGTGAGATCGCAGAGCAGAACCATTGTACCATTACATTTTCCAAAATAGATATGACAACCTAATCTAGTGTGTTAATAAGTGATTTCTGAGACGGCGTCAGTATTAAAAATAAAATCATTGCGTCGGCGTCGTGCTGCGCCGCGACGCGCTGCTTCGTCGTAATAATGGATCCTGTGAAACTTTGTGAATTATGTACTCCATTTTATAACAGACTTATTGTATGTTCCCCATTTCTACAAGGTTTATATCTGATTGAAGATGTGTATTACTAACTCGATGGTCCCTTGTAAATACGATGATAATCTGCCGATTAGGAGCTCTGGAGGTGATCGTTGAGAAGAACAATTTGTAATCCAAAATGTTGTTTTTAATAGATGTTTCGTTCTACAATATTTTGCTTTGCAGTGACTTTTTGATGTCGGTTTGTTTTATTTTTATTGAAATTACGACATAACGTGAATCTCGATTCATTGATATTCAACCGGTGATTTTATTAAGTGGATTAGAGCCTCTGAACACTTCATTATCATATCGGTGAAGGCCGCGGCTGACGTGTTGGCACGCTTCAGTCCAATTGTCAAAATGTTTGATCTCCTTTCGTAACATCAAGTAACAAGTGACACACCGGACGTTATGCACAGATGTGGAACGTGACGTTCCATGGTATCATACATCTGTGACGCACACTCACACAGGACCATGTCTACTTTCGTATTCTAAAGGTTAAAGCTCCTGATGGCCACCACGAAGCACTGGTTCACTGTACTTTACTGTAATCGGCAATCTCACGTGATAAAGTAGGCTCGGGCGTTTTTGTTGATGAGTAGTGTAGTTAACTTGTTGTTAACCATACCTAATTTTAATACATTCTGCAGAACTATTGGCATGGTAGTTAGTATCACATATGAGTTAAAGTCTCTTCCACCAGCGACCGGAAGTAATTAATTAAGTTGAAGAATGAGTCCTAAGTCGTGAACTCTTGTATTTATAAGAATAATTGGTAATACACAATTATTTTCAAACATAGTTACTGATTTACTTACATATCGATAAAATGGTAGTTTGTAAGGAGGCGTTTCGTCCCCTGGAGGTTGACAAGTTGACATTTGTTGTTTCTCAGTTGCAACATTTGAAGTTATGCGCCAATTAGACATTATTCAGTCGCTCCGTCGATGAGGGAAACCCGAGACTCCTCGCGGAGAACGCTCTATTTATTCTGTTATGTCATTACAAAATAAACCTGTTTCATGTCGACATGTGTTATACAGTTTTAATAGTTGAAGCTTGATTGTTCACACTAAAATTTATCTAAAGATGGTACGTGTGTGAAACTATGTAAAAAAAATGAAAAAAGGAGATCGATTGTTGGATGTCAAGCTTCTGTTTTCGTCCTTTTCATTAGTAATCAAAGCGGCACGGTGGTTCAGCGCATCTCACGTTTGGGTCGGAGTGTGTCGTCATCATCCTCGTTGAAGTCGTGTGTTTAGCTATGTTGACAGATTGGCAGATCACAGTCGATATTAGTACTGCTGTTTGCCACCGCCGTACCTGCTTGGGGAAACAGAGTGTTAACAAAAACAAAAGTTATTGCTAATATTTACACGTATGTATTGAAATAACAGTGAACAGTGTTAACGGAACTGTTATTTAATATAACTGAACTGAACTGAACGAATATTGCCATGGTTTACGGATGTTACGGATACCAAATTATTGATCCGGATCCGGATATAGATACGGATAAACGAATAATTTTTTACCGGTTTCGGTTACGGATATGAAATAATTTCGGATTATCCGGTTGTGATAACGTGTTGCATTTAGACTCAATTCCTATCCGAAATTATTCGAAACTATTTTTCGGATTCGGTTACGGCTTCGGATTTATTTTTATTTCGGATATCCGATGGTTTCGGATATGTCTTGTGTAATATTTGTTAATTACTTACTGAGAAAATTTTATTTTTGAGAGCATTTTACCGCCAACAGACTACTTTGTACTTCAGCACGATTATTGTATATAAAAAAACAACCATATAAACTAAGTGAACTGAACGTAATGTCCTTTTAATTCACTTCTTTTACTCTCATTAACTAAACAAACGTTTTATTCATGTACCCACCTACTCCGAACACTTAACAGTTGGGACATTAGCAGCATTTAATTTTGTAAGAAAGATAATTTAAACTTAAACGACTGGCCGGGCCTCCGTCGCGGCAGGCAGGGCCCGGACCGAGACACCGGCGCCGTGCCCGCGCGCGGCTCCAGCTGCGGCCGGGCCCGTTCGTAGCCCGTCCACGCTGCAGCACGGACGGTTAACGTTGTATTTAGGTTTAGTTTAGCGTAAACTTAGGGTGTAACGTTGTCGCGTCTGTCTTTGTTGTGTTTATTTTTTTCTCGCTTTTTTGAGTATTTCATTATGTTCAGCTGCGGCGTTTACACTGCGAATGAACAATATTTTCATTTTCAAATCCATACTATTTTGAATACTATCATCTGTAAAAGAAGAAATATAATATACGATATCTGTAAGCATTTTTACCCGCTTACTTTATTTCAATACGTATCGGTGTAGACCGGTGCCGTTTGCCTTGACATTTGAAGTTAGCCGGAGTTGGGCGTGGATCGTCTTCGCACCGTAGGTTTTTTATTTCATTTATTTACCACATACTGGCTATGGCTTCACCTATTGAAAAGCTGTGTATGTACTGTGCTATACGAGTGTGCTAGTACGTTGTGGGTGGTGCGTACGTGTGGGCATATACCATTCGTCGCTATCAGGGCCGGATTTTCCTATAGGCTAACTAGGCTTCTGGCTAGGCCCTCGAGGTCCAGAGAGGTCTACATTCAAGTTGTCAGGGGCTTTTATTCTTTTATTCATAAAATTTATTTTATTTATTAAATTATTAGAAAAATTAAAATTTCACTATTCCAAAAGTAGGGAACACTAAAACACTGAACCGAAAATAAGGAAAAACTCTACTTTGACTGCTAGCATGGGTCATGGGGCGAGCACTTTGGGCTGTTCGCATCACTCGCGGTAATAGCAGTGTAAAGGGGATTGGTAGACGGTTTCCAAGTCGTAAATAATCTAATATCCGTAATCGAAACTATCCGAAACAATCCAAAATAATTTCATATACATAACCGTAACCGAAACCGGTAAAATATCCGTATCGATATCCGGATCCGTAATTTCATATCAAAAGCATTTTTATGTTTAGCACGAGGCACTACACGTTTAACTCTGTCACCGCGGCGCGGCGGTCAAGTATACTTTACGAAGTTAGATGGCGTCATTGTTTGTTAGCATAAATTATACGAAATCATCGGGACTGTTGATAGTGACGGGTGCGGTAGCACAAGGCTCGCTTGAGGCTCCTTCGGTATTGGAAACGGAACGAACTAAACTAAACAAACCAAACGAAAGCGATACACACAGTCGTGAAACAAGCAACCGTAACTAGCGGTTCGTATTACGTTGTTGTTTGGTGGAAGGCTGTCGCCGGTGGCATCGTCGAACGTGTCGACAAGCGGCGCGTAAATCGGGTGCTTCGCCAAAGGGTTACCGGCGGCCTTCGACTGACCGCGGCCGTGCTCCACGTAAGAGGCACCTATCTCGTATCTGTTCTGCTGTTGCAAAATTTATCGTAAATAAGCAATTACTTTTACTTTATACGTAGGTTTATGACGGTCGTTTTAAAAATAAATTACATTTATTTTAATCACTGTGATCAAATATGTTCATTAAAGATTAAATTAAGTTTATACAACTTTGTTATATTATATAATGTTTAACAAACTCCTGATATTAGTATGTTACCATGGTATGTGTACTTGGATGCTACCATTCAGCTAGTAGTATTTATGTTATTTATACATATAGGTACAAGGTACGTCTATTGTAGTAGTCGGCTTATAAAATACACGCTTAGAACCGGAATATTTTATTGAGTCGTAAATATCACAGCCTTGTTTGTATCGAGTCAGTATTTGCCACGAAAACTTCGTTGCGCATGCAGACCATATTGGAGCTTCGGCTCTTCCTGTGCCTTAAAAATGTTAGAGGCAAAAAGTTGCAATTCTAAAATATTTCGTCATGCCACCTTTTAATTAGCGATTGCAGTACGGCGGATTGTACGAGGTTGCCAAACGCTGAACACCGCGCGAGCACTGCGCCGCCGCCGCCGTCACTACGACAAGGCCCGCGCGACGCCCGAATGAGTAAACAGTTTGAGCAATGCCCTCCTAAACGCAAGTGCCAATCCATGTCACATATTTTGTCGATAGATGTCGAAATAGGCGCTCCCGTCGCCTCGTCGGTTTACTTGGCCCAATATAACCCGAAAATATAATCCGAGTTCCTGGACTCTCCGGAATGGTTAAATGAGTTGTTCTCCATTTTTGTGATGTGACTAGAAATGAAGAGAGGTTTTTAACTTAATTATTGAGCAAATTCAAGTATATTTATGTCTTCTATGTATATTGATGTTTGTGATGCTCCCACGATGGCTTAAATTTCTGAGTGATTTAAATTGTCATATTTAGTGTTGTAAAACAGACGATTAGCCAATCAACTAAAGATAGCTTAGATTTTAATGCTAAAAATCACTCTATTCGATATGTATTTTGTGTCACGTGTTACGAGAACATAAGATAACGCATCCAGGGGTGTGGGTGTTCGTCCACGGTCGAGTGGACGCTGGTAGTGAAAGACGAAGTTAATGGTGACTGATCTTCTTCAACGGAATTCCAGTGTAGTCCAAACACGCGCCGTCGACATCTCGGTATCGCCCCGTCGGATGTCCACGCGGTGACCGTTCACCGCTTTAGCCACTAACACAGAGAACATGAGACACGATTGCAACTTAACAATCACATTTTTGTATACATGTGTGAAGTTAAGGCCACGCGGACGTTATTCCTGTCAAATAATCTATTTAATAACCGAACGTCACAGTACATCGTGCGGTAACACGGTCGGATCGTCTTCCTGACTGAACGGCGCCGTTACGTCACGCAGAACAACAACGCGGCTCGTGTTGGTTGGAAGGTAGTTACGACGCGGAACTCATCGCGTTATGCACCTTACGACGATCACGCTGCACCTGAACGGGGCATCTTAGATATTGTCTGTTCGGTTTATGTGCAGCGTTCGGTCCTCACTGAAAATTTGAAGCTTTTGTACAACAGCTTACCTAATTTGTTGGTTACATTTACCACCACGACGCAAAATATAAGTTTTCATCAGATATTTTAAATTAACATTGACAGTCTTTAAATTTAAAAAAAAAAGCTAATTCTTTATAATTTCAAAATCTTACTAAGTTCAAAATAAATAAAAGCAAATCATCGAAAGTCATAAACCATCAAAATAAAATGAAAATAGTAATTAGTACCTTCATCGTAAGTGACTTTAGGTACGTAGAGTATATCTGTCAGACCTACTGCCAACATACCATTAAACGGACAATGTCTAAAATTGTGTTAATAACGTTCCAAAATGTGTGAACCGATGATGTTATTCGAGCAACACACCATGCACGTTATTTTTCAATTTCGCCGTTCTTAAAACTCCGGAAACAACTGGACCCCGCCCCGCCCTACGTTAACGGTCATACGTTTGAGGTGAACTAATGCAATCTAACATTTTTCGCATCGCAGTTTTGCTGCTGTATGCAGTCGCCCAGTCGCCGCGTGCTAAATAACAGTACTCGTATCGTAACGTTGTGTCGTGTCGTGTCGTATCATAGCGGTCCAACTCGGGAGCTACCGAATTGTATTTTTTGTGATGTTAATAGCTCTGACACGGTCGTTATAAATTCGTGGTCATTATAATATTGTTTCAATTTGGTAGCATTTGAGAAATGTTGGAGCAATATTATTTTTTATGTGTGCCTTAAAACTAGTAAAGATAATTATTAAACGAGGTTACTGCGCGTAATGATATTATTCACGACGTGTTAAGTGCAGTTGGTCAAACGTGTAGGCCACCAGCACAAACCGAGATTGCGAACTTCGGCCGCGGGCCGCAGTACACTCGTGTCCTCAACACTTCACACATTCACTACTCCGACGACGTAACGCAAGTTTCCGTACGGTGTTTTCCTTCCGAAGCGACTGTTAATTAGTTTTTAATATGCCTATGATTAGAAAATTATGATTATTTTAAGTGAAGTGCGGGATTCGAAATAAAGTATCTAATAATAAGTATTTCAGTGGTCGAAGTTCAAAGGAAAACAGAAGATTTAGGTTTTAAATACAAAAAGAACACTGAAGGTTTAGCGGCCATTGCACTTTCGCGCTCACTTTTGATGCTATAACATTTTTAGGCTGGGCGCAGCGGCCGGTCGCGGTGTGCTCGCCCCTTGTTGTTCAGCAGGACGTACCACGTACCACGACTTGGAGAGATTGGTTTTTACTGAAGGATGGGTGACACCCCTTACACAGTCAGAGGCAAGCACGCTTCTTGTAAACGTTAACCGCAGACTGAGTTGGTTTGGAGTGAACAGATGACCGAACTACGAGATATTTTTTATTCTCACATGACATGACAAACGACCAACATTTTTCCGGCTAGAAATTGAACTCGGGATCGCCCTACAGACTGGAATACTTCGAAATAGACAACTAAACTCGAGAGTAATTAAATTTCACCGTTACTTTTACGACCTTGTAGTTGATTGTAACCTTGCCTGCGGAGAGAGGGCCCCGGGACGGGTTTGATGTCCGGCCGGGCCAGACATTTATGACAGATAATTCTTAAGAGTCGATTCATGGGTGTTTGAGACGTCTCATGTGCGCGTGTGTGTGCGCATGACCCTCGCATTCCCTACATGGGGAATCCTAGTGCGGGGCTATGAATGTGTAGGAGTTTATTTATTTATAAATGATAAAAATTGACGTATTGAATGGTATAAGAATAAGAAGATCAGTTATCCGTCGACCGTTTGTTCGTACGGTCGCTGAGCTGGGAGCGCACCGACATACACACTCTTGACGACAGTGCATCTAGTCGAGATAAGAGCTGAACGGCCATTGTCGGTAACAACCTGGCCGCGGACACGGACCACGGACACACGACCGTGGCGGTGGTGCACCTGCCGACTTGGGGCTGTGTAACAATACTGTCAGGTACTTTAATTTTATATCATCATTTGTTTTTAATTTAAAAATTAACATATCCTCGCCGGGTCCTAGCCGTCGGAGTGTAAATAGAGGTACGATCTGACTCAAGATGGCCGCGAGAAATATATTACGAGGTGAAAGTGGCGAAGAAAGTAATTTATTATGTGATATCAAACACCAAAAGCATAAATATTTATTGCTGACAAATAATTAGATTACTTACAAATACTCAGTAAACTTGTACGGGTACAAACGTAAATAAAAAAGCATTCAGATATGTATGTGAATGGTTGGATGTAATGATGTATTTGTTTGTTACTTGTATGTAGGACGGACTGCGTACGGTCGCCAGTCCCATCACTCCTTCGGTCGATGGTGAGTAAGCTTATGTTCATCTTCTCGTATACCAATGAATAAACGTGTTACTGATATCTCTAACAAAGATTACCGTCTTAGCAGCAATTTTTGTAATCAGTAATGGGTTGGTCTGGTTTGTTTCCGATTGGGAGCGCGGCAGCAAATTGCCGGCGGCCGAGCTGTCGCTGGCCCTGGTGGCGCGGCGGCGAGGAGGCCGCGATCGAAACATTTATCATCAGATTGCGGCCGTGAAATTCGGAGCAGATATCTAGAATATGTTTACCATTAGCACGTCTGTCTCCGTTATTTATTCCACAACAAGTACATCGCAGCATCGTTAGCATCTTAATAGATCGTCGCACTTGTTCACGAAAATGCCCCGCACACTTTTGTTGTTCTGTCGAACGGCTTGGTAAGCCTTTGCTGACATGTTAGGTGAACCTCCAACATTGGCACAGTGAACCGCGTCATCTTAGTGGGCGGAATTACCGTCACACACATTATGGTTATGTGCGTTTCATGTGCCGTTTCCATTTGTAACCGATAAGCGTGTATTACACTTACTGAAGTGTAATCTAGCTCATATGTAATATTATAAAGAGAACTCGCGGTTTTTATATATATGCGGAAAGTAATTTTTGGAACCATGGCACCTATTTGAAAAATTGTTATACCACAGGCAATATATTATGCATATACATAATGTATATGAATCGGCATAATTGTTCAACCCGACCGAACGAAGTCGGGGCGGGCCGCTAGTGTAAGTTAAATGTACGTCTCCAAGTCAGGGGTTCCACCGTGCAGTCGACGCTTGTGGTGCGCTCGAGTAGACTATGGGACGAGCCGACGGCATAGATCGTTACGGAGGTCTGCTGTGCCTTGTTACTATCTGGGTAGAACCTGTCCTCGTTCTCAGAATCAACAGTGGAATATTTTTAACGTGTTTGAGTTCCAGTAAACAAGCACTATAGGATCAGTTAACATGTTCGCAGACAAGTGCTGAAAACATAATCAACATAAGTAGTCGACACGCGCCGGTCCGGGTCACACTGGTCGGTAGGTTTTGTTAATATTATGTGGTGAATTGTTCACGGTGTGATCTGTTAGCCTGTAGGTCGTTAGACACCACACCACACGCACACCAGGAGCGCAGCAGTCAGTCCGGCCTACCAGGGTTACAGACTGAGGGTTCAACTGATTATATATGTATATGCACCTATATAAAGATTGTTAGCCGCGAGTACGTTAAGGTCGTCACTTGTGAACGGTTCGACGGATTTGGTTTGTTGTGATCGTAATTTTCAGGATAAAGTTCGTATGAAATATTTTTCTTGAAATATCGAGAGTCGGAAATTACGACGGAGTTTGTGAATGAAAATCTGAATAAACATTTTATTAGTTCTTGTGGTGTATCCAACCCTGTGAATACAATAAAATATTAAGTTATATAAATAGACGTTTATTTATAAGATTTACAACATTAATTGAATGAAATAATGCTTTCATGGCCTATCGTTTTCCCCTTGCTAATTCTGTTTAACGCGCATAGACACACTGCTGTATCCTTTTTGAATAAAGTTGCGTTCCAATATATTACAGTTGTATTCAATTAGAGAACTCTCGACGAATCGACCGAGTGACAGATTACGCACAACCTACACACATACATACACGGGTATACCTTGGAGACGGAAACCTGTTCCAAAATTAATGACTTTTAAGTTGCACCCGTCCAAAGACGGGGCTGGCCGCTGTTTTTAGATAAAATAAATAGACAGTCATAATCAAAGCAGCAGTGAATGATATGATGTAACAAATGTTTAGTGCGTAACGTTCATGCCGTGTCGGATTACAGATATTTCTGTGTTGATGTACGTGTAGACAGGCAGTCCTTATCCCTCGCTAATGTTGCTTCGTAGTACCAGTAGTTAGTAGTAAATTGGTGAATTCTTTAGTGTCGCGGTACATTTAGTAAGTGTTATGGTTAGTTTTCCAAACGTCTAGGTAAATCGTTGCAATGGACATCTAGGTAATAAATGCCGTCGTATACTAATACCAACCTTTAGTGAAACCATCGATTCACGTTGGCAACGCAGTTGGGCTCGTTGTTCCGCGGCAAAGCATCGGCGGCGCGGTTCAGCTGATAGTTTAAGGTAAAAGGGAGCGTATGCGGGCAGGGACATTTGCGCGGAATGCGGTCGGTGCGGCGCTTGTATACATCGTACTCGGCGGCACTGGGCGAGTGGCAACTAGCGCCACTCGGTGCCGGTGGCCGTTGGTTGAACTGTACACTGCGCCCTGCGATAATTATTATAAATATTATTTTGAAATTGTTATTGAACAGAGAGATATCTGTTTGGTTGTCTGTCTGTACATGTGTCACGCAAAAATCGTGTAACAGTTTTAAAGTGATATTTGTAACTTATGTTACGAATCATTAACCATACCTTTAATTTCGCGAAGAAGGCGTGTTCCCACAGAAGAGGATTTGAACGTGAGCTAATACAAAACTATGTGAATAAAAACAAGAAACAAGCATTATTTGGATATGTTTTTATATCGCCTTAAAAAGATTTAGCGTTCTTTTATGGGGTTCGGTGTTTGTTTTTATAGTAAGGTTCCAAAGTAGATACGTGATGATACCCATAGAAACTTGGAAGCAACGCGTTAAAGCACACCTGTAGGTACCTAAACTATATTACGGTATAGATGGAGCGAGTCTGGAAATAACAGCGCCGCGACCGATTCCGCGCAGTTTAATACTTACATTGTTTATATTTATCATACTATGTTGATTTCTAAGATGTGCCGCGCCGTTTGTTCTCCTCAACGTTAAAACATTTTTTCGAAACGACGGAAGAAGCAAAAGCGGACGTGCATAAGAGTGCTAAATACTTGAATAATTATATTAAATTGAATTTGAGTATAGTTCTGTTAAAAGGGTTAAAAGACTTTAATAATAAACGAATTCGATTTCGGCTCACAGAAGAAAATCAGACGTCATCAAATTGTAAAACAATAAAACGGGGCAAACTTGAAAACAAAAGCCGATCACGAATGAACAATAACGAGTTTTGGGCGCGGCTCGTCATTGTAAACTTAACAAACACATACAAACACCGAGACACCGAGCTGGCAGCACCGTCCCAAAACCCCGACCGACCGCCGTTCGCGTCCCGTTGCACTCCTTCTGGTTGTCTTACTAGTATTAGACATTTATATAGAGGGAACAACGCCACGGACAGAAATACAATATTACCCTATGTTTTTTTTTAAATTATTTTCTCCGGTTTTCACATTAAAATCTCGTTGATCTCTGGTCGTATCCGCTCCCTGCACGAAGGAACGTTTCCGAAACGACGGTGAGATGTTTCAAACTGTCACAAGTGTATGTGACATTGTACCTATTTAGAATGTTATAATAGCGAATTAGAGTTTCTACAAACCTGTGCACGACATTGTTAACTTTTTTGTTTATATCGAGAAGGCCAGACGAAAAGGCAGACGGGCCATCTGATGGTGAGTGGTCACCGTAGTCTATGGACATAGGAAACAACAAATACTTTTACACTTTTTTGTACTCCATATCATAGAGCTCCGAGAATACATCAGAAGGAAGTTCGTTCTACAATTTACAGGTGCTCGGCAAAAAAGATCGTAAGAATTGGACCATGGAGGCACTGGAATGACCTTCCACCTCCCGTACGTACTCTTAAAACTATAAACAGTTTTAAAACGAAATACAAAACCTATCTACTAAATTACCAAAAAAACACTTGAGTAACATACACACAATATATATTTAAAAAAAAAACTTTCACCCCTCCATACACAATCTCTCACGCACACACATACACAGAGATAGGGCGCACGCACATAAACGCATGCATTAACACACCGCTACATAATTTCACCAATGAAGGGCAATTTCATTACATAATAGTGATAATACACACATTTAATTTTTCACACAATGAAATGAAATAATATTTATTCTAAGTTGGTTTTTACAAACACTTTTCGAACGTCAAACTACGCCACCGCTTCGACAAATCCCTACCTGGTGGTCTCGGAAGAGGAAGCGGCAAGAACTCCCGAGGAGTTCTTTTTAGTGTTCTATTCGTCTATTTTATTTTACTGCTAGTTTTTTATTTTACCACACCAATTTCATTTAATTTCTTTTTGTTGATTTGTTATCCGCTTGTGTTTATTTCTTGTTTTGTTTTATTGGATATTATTTATTTTACTTTGAACGATTACCATCGGCTGATCCACGTGTCCGAACTACTCGGACGAGTAAGGTTTACACTGAAAACCAGTAGTCATGGTTCGCTACTGCTCCATGACGCAAGCTGAGTGTAATCCTTTTTCGTAATT
>DWPT01002239.1:0-16590 GCA_018251895.1 Agathymus mariae mariae | reverse complement strand
CAACGCATCAGTGATACCTTTGGTCTAGCTGATGGCCATGGGCGACGATGACCACTTACTATCAGGTGGCTCGTTTGTCGGCTATTATCATAAAAAAAAAAAAAAATTGGCATAAGCCTGCATTTCATCAGAACCAATGTTGATAGAATTTGAGTGAATTAAGTTCAATAATTGAAATAAACAGGTATATAATCTGGCATGAACAATAACACATTGAAATAATACGCAGGCTGCTATAACACGCCGAGGGCACGACCTGATATGGTCCCTTCGTGTTCAATTGAAAACAACGGTTGCCCGAAATGAGCCTCAAAATTGATAATTTTAGATTAGTCCAACACATGGACTAATGTTTTCCCAAGAAGCAATATATACGAATTCGATATGGAATATTATAGAAACACATTCAATAATGTTTTTATTGTAATTTACAAAATACAGCACAAAAATAAATGTTACAAAACATCTGTACAACATTATGATATCTAATTTTATAACTTCTAGAGGTAAAATATTACACAAAAGAATGAATATGTGTACACACTGTAATCGGTTTTACTGCCCCGCTTTGGAAATATAGTATACTATGACAACTGTTCACAGTGTAAGCAGAGTTATGGAAAGTTCTAGAAGTGCAATAATTGCATTATTATTGTCGATCGTTATTATTTAATTAGACCCACTATACCGATATCGTTTAGTGCATCTCTTTTTTCTAAAATAAGCCCTCTTTCATTAGCTAGATGTAGTACTGACAATAAAGCTAGTGGTACACTGAGAGATTCACGCATATTTGGCGTTAATTTACTCGGCAGTCGATCGTATATGGAGAAGAATGTTGTTGGTGTGATTTCGTTTTTCTCTTTCGGTGATTGCTCTGTAAGCATTTTCCAAGTGCAATGCTTGAGCTGCTTCATGTCGACTTTCTTTGCTCTCATAGCATACGGTATGAATATTTTTGCAACCTGTAATCATATTGAAATTTTATTAATGACAATGTAACGTTTTTTAATAATTCATATACCCAACATAAACAAACAGTAAATAACAGTTCTGCGACATATGTTAACAGAAATACAGCGATGTGTTTTGTATAGGAAATTGTATTAAATCGTCGCGATATAAACGATTGTTCCAATATGTAAAAACATACTCTTATTACACATTTTGTAAATTAAGACAATGATAATTAGTAATTATAATGATAATTAGTAGTAGATATAAGATAATTAGTAATTTTGTCATTAATTTATTAGTCATTTATGACATTTCCATACATTTTTATTTTTGAACATGTCATCGTTTACAAAACGTTTCGGATCTTACTGGTATCGCACCACAAGGACGAGTATTTTTTGTGTAACGACACTCATCGTCAGGAGATCACGTCATCTATGCACTAGTTGGCTAATACTTGTGGATGGTCTAACATTTACAATTTAACATTCGTATGGATCACTGACAGAAAAACGGCGGGCACCAACCAGTTTGTATTGCATCCATACGTCTACATTGCATAGGATCATTTCAGTTTTAGATTGGACCGTACCTTAGTGGGCGGCTCCAACATGTCTCCGATGTCACCTGCGGGCGCACGTGTGAGCTCGTGCGGGTCGCCGGCGGCGCCCGGGTCGTCGTTGCCCCACTCGTCACCTTCCTAGAAGTCCCAAACAAATGTAACTATGAGTTGACGTCGAACACAGATCGCGCTATCATTAATTGCTACCATCAGTTAAATTGGCATAGTCGTGTATGTATGAAACTGTAGTAAAGGGATATTTTCCGCCAGGTAAGGTTGTCTTGCCTGGGGAACGGCCGTGTTCCTCTTGAGTTAATTCGGAACTTGGATATCGGTATTTCGATAGCGTGATTCAAGCTTCTTGACGTATTCGACGTGTGCGTATTGTGAAATTTTGCTACAAAACAAAAGCCACACTTTGGCTTCCTGTACCGCTTATGTTTTCATATTGTTCAGTGGACAAAGGTACCCTATTCAACTCCAAATTAGTATGGCAAGCAGTGTACTGACCGGTACGTGATTAGGGCAGTAGGAAGCGTCATTTTCGTTGTTATAATCATACTCCTTGGCCTCGTCGACGGTGGCTGGCTCGGGCTCCCTTTGTCGAAGCTCGAGGTCTCGCTTCCGTACCATCATCACATTTTGACGCAGGAACAATTTGCGGAAGTGAGATTCATCCAAACCCCTGAATTTAAAAGTATAATTTCAATCTTAACTTTAAATACTACGCTTTTTGTAGTCCACATGATATCTGCACTGCAACATTTTGTTTTAAGAAACCAGAAAAAATCGAGTTAAGTGCTGTGTTGCAGCATAACACTAAATTTTTGGCAACAAATCAATTTTAATTCCGGATTAACATAACAAAAATTCTCGTTCTCCCATTAAATGAGAACATACATATAAAAATACATTTTGAATGGAGGGGAAAAATAGAAATACGTATTAAATACGTACTTCTAGCGTATGTTTAATGCTTTACTCTTTTATTACCGATTTTTTTTAACCTTATTAATTTCTCGATCAAGATTCTAATATAGAAACCTAAATAGCTTTCGGAATCAAACTTATTCCCTCTAAGAAAATTCCCTTGTTTCATTACTTGTTATTCTATTATTTAAAATATTTTTTATTTTGAAAGAGTTATAAAATAAGGAAAAACCTTTTATGATAATCTCAAACAAGACTCACTTGAAGTTGAAAACACTAAGTTACTCAAAGACTGAATCTAAGGTGGGATTGTTGTCAAGCATTGACATATAGTATGTTTAAAAAAAAAGTTCAGTGCTTGCCGTACCTATAAATGAAATACCTATAGATTCTTTTTTAACATGGATCCCTTCTTACCTTCATAGGTATCCCTTTGGGATATTTTAATTAGGGATTCATATGTAAAAAAGGATTCACATGTAAGGATTCATATCCTTGATATATATGAATCGCCAATTTCCTTCTCAATCCTTTTTACACATGAAAAACATATCCCATATTCCGTAATTAACATATCCCAAAGGATAATTTAAACTAAAGAGGATAAAACATCCTTACCTATCAATTGGTGTCTTGAAATTGGCCTCGTTCCAGGTGTGTCCGGTAGCGAGAGTCTTCCTGCTGATCATGATTTTCGCGGGCACTGCGGGCTCGTAGTCCCCGGTGGGCGCCGCGCGGCAATTCGTGGCCAGGCCGACACCGAGGAAGTCTAATTGGCGCTTCGTACGCGCCGGCTTCTTGCCCTCCACTGTCAGTCGACCAGCCGTCGATTGCGTGCGCTCGGACAGCTTCGATGCTGTAATCACAGTCTGCGAGTTAATAATCCTAACTAACTATATTGTACTGAAGTGATCAACTGGATTAAGCAAAAGCGAACTTGGTCGATAGATGGATGGTTGACTGCTAGTGACAAAAATCCTTAAAACCTTTCATGCTTTCTACTTCCGAAGCTAATATTACGTGCTAGAATAAAATATTTGTTAGCTGTGACGAGGTACAAAAGTGTCACATCGTATTGTCTCCACGAACGGCCGTAAAGTATGTCGTCAAGTGTACATACCCCTGTTGTTCTTGAGCCGCCAGTGTGCGGGGCCGGCCCACGCGGCCAGCACGCAGCTGTAGCTGTACTCGAGCCGCGAGTGGTGCGCCGCGGCCGGCCGCATGTCCGCCAGCCGCGGCAGCTGCGCCGCGCCCCCGCCCGCGCGCGCCACGCACGCCGCCACCGCTACGTCCGCCTCCTCGTCGCTCTCGATGCCGCCCAGCGGCTCCTCGTCTGTCCGACATGAATGTCATTTGTATGGAGAGTATGGACAGTGATCCATCGGATGTCATGACAGGAATACCGACCCGATCTAGTACAGTCGTTCTTTAACGTTCGTTGTTGTTGGTATTATTAATCCCATAAACGAAACTAGTTTTACTTCCACGTACCGCTCGTTTATAATTTTATTTCATATAATATAATTATTGAATTTTACTCTTATCTCTTCATTCTTACCATCTTCATCAGGCACCAGCGGCCCGTGCCAACTTCGTTCGGTTTAAACAATTATGCTAATTTTTATATATTTGTATGCATAATACTTATAGCATACGTCCATCTCGTATAACGTACCTTTAAAATGGTTAAAGTAATTACCAAATAGGTACCGTCATTCACAATATTACCTCCTGCATATACATTAACATATTTCTATAATTTGGTATACATTATGCAGAATAGGGTTTTATCCCTGCGGGAGGACTTACGACCAGATTCGAAAACCTGGATATAGTTATTGCATCATTTCAGTAGGGTTGTCACATGATACATGTTTTAGACCAAATATATAATTATAATGCGGTGATGTATAATTTTGCAATGCGTATACACTTAACATTCTTACAAAAACTTTTAACTTGCGATAAATAATGATGACGAGAAGTTTTAATGTGTGACTGACTATAATCAGTGACATGTCATGTGAGATTGAGGAATAACGTCAATGTCAATATGTCTCCCAATAGTTCTAATCATTGTACAAATTTTAACTATCTTTTTATTTTTTTATTTATTTTATTTATTTTAGCGTGATGACTATCATTTTAGTCTACAATTTTACATGAGATTGTATTTACTGAATATTATGAACAAGATTTTAAACTTATGCCTAAAATCGAATCCTAAATGGTGTGTGGACATTTAGAGTGCATTTTGACCTTAGGCCAATCAGATATTCTAATAGAGAGTGCTCACCATATAAATCATTATGGACCTCGTCCTGTGGGATCGGTTCCACCTCGGCATTGACGTCGAAGGCGACCGCCTGCTGCGACAAATTCAATCTATTCTCTTCCATCCAGTTCGTCACGCGATTGTCACTGAAATAACAAATACACAATACAAATAATATTGCAATTGAACACAATAAGTTACTCTAAGATTCTCAGTAAATTGAGCATGGACTGTGACCTCCTTTTGTCCCAGGCCTTATGTTATTTCCATCGATAGCCAGATAGATTCACCTGATATAAGACAGTCACCGCAGTCCAGGTGTGTCACCGGATAAAAAGAAAGCGGTTAACAAGATTTATAACTATATAATTAACCTCTAACAGTAATAGATTTGAATATGAAAAACCTTTTGGTATTTAAGCCACAACCCTGCAGACTTATTATGCTTGATACGGCAAGATAACGCGATGTCATTGTAAAGGCGATTTCCATATTTATATTATTTGTCTGATGTTAAACAACGTTCGACCATCTTTTTTATAACGGTATATCAATAAAGTACCATCAGAATTATTGTAAGTTGTGAAGTAGTTTCATTATTATTATGATTATCATTATTACCAACAAATAATTGTCGTCACCTAATATACCCTAGCACTATGCAGATACCGTCAGGTTTAACCTGGGTGGGACCGGTGCGATCCAGGTTTCTAGTAAAATTTTCACGTTTACCCGGTGCGTGTTGCACCGCACTGTTGCGGTCTCCTCTTAAAGATTAACAAGACAAATCTATCATGCTGTGACTGTGAGATAAGTCTTGTTGTATCAAATATGAAAATTCAACTGTTTCACCAAACACTAGGTATTCATTCAACATATATATAAACGCATATGAAATGAATGTGTTTGTTACCTTTCCTCAGTTTCAGGATCCCAGTTGGTTATTGAGAAGCCAGTAAATGGTTCACATATGTGATCTGTCTCACTGAATGCTGGGAGGAGTTTCAATGATAACGTGATCCGGTCAGTTAACTCCAAATCTTCTGGGATATTTTCTTTGATAGGTTCTAAAAATCGGTCATCTGTCCTATGAAAATATATGAATAAATACTTATAATTTTATTTGATCATTGCAGTAATAAATTTGCCACAAGAACCCCGTAAAACATTTAAATTAAATTCAAAATCATTTAATCATATAGGTATTCTGTTAATACACTTATACGAGTCGCTTTTTGCTTTTACTACAGTTTGGAAAAGGTGGTTCAACATTGAGGAGAAGAAACGGCGAATAAACCTCTTCAAGACATCTTAAAACAACACATGATAATCACAGAAGTTCAAAGCTGCATGGAGCTGGTTTCGACACTATTGTTTCCAGGCGTCCTTGTCATAAATATATTCATGTATACTGTAATATCCTTAGATTATAAGCTGTATTTTAATGCGTCGCTTTAAAGTTCCACTGGGTAATTCACGTATCAACTTTGGAACAGTATTATAAAAAAGTTTACTTCTATTGTCTATTAACATTGATGAGTTCGAAAGCTCTACATTGAGGAATTCGAATTTCATCTATCTATCTATCCCAGTATGTAGAATAACATTAATTCTAGTATACCTAGGAGGTTAGAAACTGTCTTGTGGTCATATACTGGAAAGTAGAACCAGTAATATTTATTTTTAAACAAAATAATCAATTTGTTTTTTATTTTCTATTAAGTATCTATAATCAGTAAAGTTGTCATATTTGTTTATGCAAGTAAAGATTCACATTACTGTTTGTAAAAAGTGGTAATCAAAAAAACACAAGATACTTTTCTTAATAGATTTTTTTAACTGTCATAATGATATATTATTTTGTTATTTCATTTCATTCATTCATTTATTTCGTAATGTGATACGCATGTACAATGAAAGATAAAAAAATCAGGAAAGAAAAGATTTTAAAGCTAATACTATAACATATTGTAGGCTTATATATAACATATAGTTTGATGACATGTAATTACATAGCAGTTACCTTAATATGAGAGCCATAGTTTTGTCATGTATTGGTAATGTAGCATTAAAGGTTCTCTTGGATGATGTCACATCACCTTGCGTTGATGCTAGCCTCTCAAAAAAGGAATCTATATGCAAATAAACACCAAATCATTATCAAAAAAAGAAATATATTCATTATATTAAGAATATATGAATATGTAAGCAAAACACAGTACAAGATTTGTAATCAAATTTGTAATTTTCTGCAATGCAGATATAAGCTTTATTATAAGCTAGTAGGTAGAATGATCACTTCCAATTAAGCAACATGTTGTCAATATGACAGGTACAACATGTACAAGGTAGGTACAGAAACATATCTTAAATATTAGTTATAATTATCACAAATCATATTTGGATACATGACTAGTATTAGACATATGCAAGGATTTAATTTGTAAGAATAGATAAAACCCGATCTTGTTTATTCATGATTAAGCCGTCAAAAAGGTCTCACTCAACTATAATCAATGTGTATAGCCATTTTAGCATATTTTAAATATATGTGAAATGCCTAGATTTTTTTTTTATTACTTACCACCGAAGTCATTGGCATCAAAATCACCATTGAAGATGTCAGGGTTCCCAGCAATAGCCCCTTTAGATCTCTTCTTTTTCTTTTTTACAGGTGCAGCTTCCGCATCTGCTGCAGCATCATCAGGTCCTGCTTCATCATCTTTCTTACCACGCTTGGACTGAAAATGATTAAAAAGGTGATAAATTATTAATTGAAGAAAAGCTTTCTATTGTTAGTAAGTCTTGAGTTCTTGATGAAAGTCATGACTAGGGTCATATACTCTAATTGGGCTTCAGTCAAAATCTCACTTTGAATCTTGAACTTGCATATGTTCTATTCAACCTGCTGTGATGTTTTGTAAAAGCTAATTACATACAATTTAGACTTAGACTTAATACATATATAGCCTTATATATATAATAGTAGGTATAGAATGTTTCAGTAGTAGTAGAATATTCTACTATTATTTTTACATCCAGTATTATCTTGTATATACACAAGTAGTTATAATCAAGCATTTTATACACACCTGAGCTGCTTTACTCAATCCACCTGCCATTTTTAAAACATCATAGTGGACAGCATCCACTCTAAATGAGTATATTCTTGCTGATGCATCAACAACCGTGGAAGCTGTTTGCAGGTTTTCCATACGAGCATCATGCTTCCTTAGCATGGAAGTCATGAAATCAATGAGTTGTAAGTTCCATGCATTGTCTTTGGTTATTTTCTACAACATAAATAAAAGTTTATAATGTTAGTATAAAAAAGTTTTCAAAGCCCTGATTGGCATCTCGGATATCAGTTTTTGAACCTTATGTGAAAACTAGATACTTTTTGGTTCTTGTCCAACCCATTCAATCATACTGTGTGTCAATCATACAAAAGATTTAAGCTTTCTTTATTGTTTTATTTTCAACTTTTTAATTTACCATAACAAAATTATCATTAAGAGACAGGAAGGGTTTAAGAAAATAAATTATATCCATATTGTTTCTATGTGGCCATCATGAAACTTACATTCTCTGCATACAATTTCAAACAGCCCTGAAAATGTTCTTTTTGTGGTGACGAAGACATAGTATCTCTGCCTCGCCGGCTTGAGGGTGAGTGTGGAGTGGAAGTTGCAACTGCGCGGTCTGATGCGACCAATGAGGATCTTTCAGCTTCATCATCGTTTCTATCCTGAAAATATTGTAATTGTAATTTAATTAGCTGAGAATGTTAGCTGCTAAAAATTAAATTGATTTATCAGAAAGAGAAATGTTTCAATTATATTATTTAAATAAAAATACTTCTGAAAATAAACACATGGCTTAAATACCGAAAATAAAGGAGTAATACCTCGTCAATGGCATTAGTTACGCGATTTTGTGGGATAAGACTCCTTCGACGTATCGAACTATTACTGCTCCCGCCAATACTCAGCCGGGACAAGCCCGCTGTTGATGAAATTGGAGTTTCTATCATTATAATACATAAACACACTTAAGTAGAATACTATTTATAAATTTTATCACTATATTAAAAGGCTTTCAAATATTTTATTATTTCATAGGTGTTTAATGTTTACTAAATCAAAATTCAATACAACGGACAGTTTGTCGTTGGGCAAATTACTTGACATTTGTCTTTGCTTGTTGATTGTTAGCAATGTTGCTATTTGCTAAATCAAAAAAATATATATATATATATATATAGAATACAACTTTGTAAAGAAGTATATATAATATATAAGCTATGTTTATCTATAATATTCATATTGCTATATAATTTTCATAAAATAATGTCACTTTAACCTGTGTACATATAAGATTTAAAATCTGTTTCAATTAGTTTTCAGAGGATGTATTCGTTACATTCACAATTCGAATTTTCTTTCATGTTTTACTTTAAGGTTGTTTATTTCAACACTTAACTGCAGCTCAAAAACTTAAATCTTAATATGGGATTATTTGAATCGGATCAAAGGTCAAAACACTATATCGGCTCTATTCTTAAAAAATAAAATATTTCTGCTATCTCCCAAATTAGGCTAATTTTGATTCTCTCCTTTCTATGCAACGCCTTAGAGCAAACTGTTTAAGCGCCTAGAAGAGTAATCTCTATCTTTCAATTTATCATATATCCTGCATTCGATGTTGAAAACATTCGGTCATAATTTAATACCTATCTGGATTAAAATCGCACAGATTATAATTCATAATATTTAGCAATTAAATGAGTTATTAATTGCTAAATATTATGAATTATAATCTGAGCTATTTTAATCCAGATAGGTATTAAATTATGACCTCATAATATTATAAACTCATAAAGCTTCTCCACATCTAGATCCTATATCTAGATGATATATAATCTATGATTTCTTTATTATCTGTATTCTCAGCTGTTTGTAAACGCTACGCTTGTTGCCAACTTCCCGTCAGTCATTTTATTTGATGGCTGTTGGTTTGCGGTGGACAAAATCGTAAAAAATCTTCGTCATCGGCAAGAAATTTTTAAAGTGACAGTATGAGTTCTGGAATGCCTGAATTGGGCTCCAAGATAAGCCTAATATCGAAAGCTGATATTCGTTATGAAGGCCGACTCTTCACCGTCGATCCTCAGGAATGTACCATCGCTCTAGCTAGCGGTAAGTTGACAAATGGATCCTGTTATCTTGTTATTGCGTTATTTTCTTAAATTACATACAGAGTTGAAATAGGGTATTAACCTTATGCATTTATGCGTCCCGACAAGATTTCATGTACTAAGCGTATATTTTTTCATCCATTTAGTTTTCCCTCCTTTCATTTGATATGTTTAGCTTGCATTCTTTATGTGGAAGAGTGAATTAGCCGAATTGTTTCATATTACAGTTTTACTTTCGAATCATCGCCGTACAAATTTCCTGTTCTTGGAAGCACATTGTTTTAATTCTACCCTCTGTATTAGATGTATCGCTTACAATATTGACCGCAGTTTCACATTGATGACGTTGATGAGACTGTTTTCTTGTAAACAACTTCAGTTTCATTAGATTCCTGTAAAATATATTTTGAAAACTGTGATATGATTTTCTCGTTCAGGAAAATATTTTTTCGCATTCGTCCAATAACAAATTGTTGATTGATTGTTGTCGTCTTTCTGAATATATCAAGTAAATTAAATACGCGAATTGAGGTGATTGACCTACATGTTTTTGTTAAGATTGTTTAATATGTTATTTTAATATGGGTGGAATTAAAATCAAGGTACATAATATAAATGTTTAAATATGTTAGTGCCTTTTAGATTCACAGTATATTACTAACCCGTCCTAGCTTCGCTTCGGAAAATCTACTACGCCTTATGTTCAGAAATAGTACCCGCATTAAGAATGTTTTTTATTTCTAAGAGTTAGAAACATGACTGTTGTCTGAATTGAATGTTATGTGATTTATAATTCCATGAGAATAAGTCCTGTTCCTATGCTGGACAGTATTCTATATTACAAACCATAATATAAGCTTTCAATATGTCAAGTATCATTCAAATCTGTTTAGTGGTATTTTTGTGATACCCTATAGAAAAACAGACAGTAGATCAAAAAATAAATGTAACTACCTCAATATTGATAACTAAACCTACTAACACAAAAATTTACTCACACAAATATTTAATATACAGATTCAACCTCCATCCTAACTTTATTAACCAACTTCAAAAACCAAGACAGGTGTCTGTATGATTGTATTTGTTTTTTTTTAACTCAAAATGCTCAACATTTCTTAACTAATAGGGAAATTCCTTTTTTTCCATTTGGTCGATGTGGTTCTATTTAGTCCCAACTTAATATTTGAAAAAAAAATAACATATCTATGTGTGAAAAATAAGAGATCAAATCAAGAAATTCACCTTCAAACTGTAGTCTATTTTGTTTGTTTAAGTATTTACCATTTGTATGTATAGATTTAATGGAAAATGTCATTATTTGGTTTTCAGTTCTAGATCAATTTTACCATGTGTTTGTTATGGAGATTCTGATCTAATCCAAATTATGAATATGGTGACTTTGTTTTTAAATTTGTTGTTTTTTTATTTCAGTGCGATCCTTCGGTACTGAGGATCGGGAGACTCAGTATCCTGTAGCACCTCAGAGCCAGGTGTATGACTACATCTTGTTCCGTGGTACCGACATCAAGGACATCAGGGTTCTCACAAATGTCTCATCAATGCCAAATGATCCTGCTATTGTGCAGATGTCCGTGCCTCCAACCCTTGGTGGTGCTGCCACCCAGGGCCAATATCCTGGGCAGTACAATCACCCTGTGGTGGGACAAACCCAGTTCAATCAGTATCACCCTATGGCCGGATTCCAAGGCGGTGTCCACACCCAACTTACTAAAACGAGTGAGTTGTCACCTCAAACAACGGTCGAGCTGATTCCACAGCCCCAACCAATCACAGCTCCTATTGGATCAGGAGTGATACATCATGCCAATCAAGTGAAAGACCAAGGTTTCCTTCTAAACATACATTTTTATGCTTTAATGCTTTGCCACCTTGCGATTCTTGCCATTCAGCAATCAGATATTTGGTAAAAATTAATTTTGTGTACTAATAATCTATAAAAATTTAATAACACTTAATTGAAAAAAAAAATTACTTATTTTATAATATAGATATTCCAACAAATTTGAAATATAATTTAATTTACTTATCTACCCTAAATTACGTTTGTGTCTATCCTTAGAAATATCTGATTGCGTAAACTCTAACTTGCTGCTTGCATCCTTCTGTAAATCATCAGCTTATTGTTATGTTCTCATCATTTAGAAATAACATTTTACTGATGCGTTTTAAAGTACATCTAAAAATAATATTTAAACTTAAAAAACATCAAACAATAAAAAATAACTAATGTTATTCTACTATTGTGACACTTCATGTAATATATCCTGTGTTATATCCTGGGCAGTGCAGGACTGATCATTGTGGAGATCCTTGGGGGAGGCCTATGCCCAGCAGTGAGCGTTGTCCGGCTGATATGATGATCATGTAATATCATGAAACATATTCCGTGACAAAGCTGTAACTCAAAACATGTAACTCTAACCATTATAAATTGCAATGACTAATGAATATAATACATACTTTAATACAAGTAAATCTTTGGTTAGGTTGTATTAAAGTGTACTAATGACCATTAACACTTTTGTTAATAGTTTAACTTATCAATTAACTAACAAATTAATTATACCAAGGACGTACTAACACATTAACATTTGACAAAATCGCAATCTGCACTGTCATTATCTTGGTCTGTTGCTTGTTGTTGTTTGCAAACAATTTAAAAAATGTACAAAACAACACTATTAATTTATTGTTTATTACATTTAAACTATATTTTTCACCATTTATGTAACACAAATTAAAAATAAACAGAATAAAAGATAGTTACCAAACAAGAAACTATATTATATGTTTGTCCATGCTATGTTATGCATTATCATAATAACATTTGACAGGCAATCCTTATTAAGCATTATTAAAGTGAATGCACATGAAAATGCAATGAGATAATAAAAAAAATCAATTGAAATCTCACTATCTAGGCAAAAGTAAAATGTTTTTGACGATTTTGGAACTGTAAACATTATGATGTGGAAAATGAAGCAGTTCAAGTAATATATGAATTAATATTTGTATTGTGTCACTTACAGTTATGATTGCCTTTCAAGTGTTATATTATATTATAGTGTACTGTTATATTATAGTGTAGTGGCACCAAAGGCTTATGCAAATACAGTTGATTATACCTTGTTAGATTTATTTATCATTGTGTGTTTTTGTAGATTCACATATATATTTTGTATTTCAGTGATATATTATTTGAAATCATAAAAAACGAAAGTTTGAGATTATTTATTTACTCTGATGATGATTTGATGAAATTAATCCAGGTTCTATGCTCGATCTTATCGGAGGTGGATCTCAGCAAAGTGCTTCAAGGTCTGGTACCCCAGCTACAGGAGGGCACAGAAAGAGCCCTACTGCTGACCAAGAAACCCAGGTATCTATTGTTTGTATATCTGTTGCATTTCGAATCTTAATAGGATGTAGTTAACTCTAATGGTGTTTAAAATAACAATTTGTTGAATGGTTAGTCATCTTTTTAAATATTAGTAATAATTTATTACTCAGGTAAGGCAATTAATGTTGCCTGTGAATTATTAAAATTAATCAATAATAATATAACAATTGACTGACTTATAATCTATAGTATGATATTATAAAAAGAAAATGTGAATTTTGTGATTTTGTGTGTATGTGGGGAAGGTAATCTCCAGAGCCACAGCCCTTACATGAAAAATTGTTTTACCATTTGAAAGGTTCATTATTCTGGATGAACAGGCTATATATCATGTATATTTAGTTGTTCCACCTGAACAAATAGAGTGAGTTCGCTAGTTATATAATAAATGTTTTATTTTAATTTTAGAGTTGGCAATACCTGTGATCAATGTTGAATGGAAACGAGTTCCAGTTAAAACTGTTATATGCACTACAAAGTTCACGAAACATAACTTACACTTCGTAATTCAGTGCTGAAAAAAGTTCCTACCAGAAACATTTTGTTGTTTCTATTGGAAAGATGTTTAGTCTAACGGTGCATACACATGTAGCATTCTGTCTCCGCCGATCAACAATGTGCCTGACGCTGTATGTCTGTTACTTCTGGGTTGCAGGCACCAAAAGGCTGCAGATTTATTGCATTTAATCAATTAAATTCTGCAATCACAGGTCGGTATGGCGGCAGGCGGATCGGGTCAACGGGACTCGCGACGCGGCGGCGGAGCCAAGAGCCAGAACAACAACCGAGCCCGACCCACCTCACGCACCCGGCAGCGTGTGTCGAGCGGCTCGCAGACTGCCGCGCCCGCGTCACAGCCGCCCGCCCCGCAGCAGCACAACCAGCACAACCAGCACAGCCAACACAACCAACACAACCAGCACAATCAACACAACCAGCACCAGGCTGGCGAGCATCACCATCAGTCTGGCGAGCAACATCAATATCAATCTGGTGAGTTTTTTGTTGTTATAACGTGTTAACAAAAAAAGCCTCGATACATTGCTGTGGCGTTGACTTATGAGTCAGATTATATACAAAATGTAAATACAATATCAAACTAGGACTGAAAAACTTTAATTTTTGCTACGCAATTTGATTAATTCTAATGAATTATTCAATTGTAAACCACGCGTGTGTCGTCTAGTTCTACATAGTTCGTCATAATGGTATTTCCGAGTGTTTATAACACAAGTTCTTATTTAAAGGTTACAACCGCGGCGGTTGGCGGGGAAGGTCGCGCGGGCGGGGCCGCGGCGGGTTCGTTCCCCGCAACAAGAACACCCTCAAGTTCGACAATGATTATGACTTCGAACAGGCCAACACCGAGTTTGAGGAACTACGGAGCCAACTTGCCAAGACCAAGATATCTGATGGAGACACTAAAGTTGAGGTGAGAAGTTTTTAGCTTGATTTTGAAACTGTCTTTGTTTTGCCCATAACTGCAAACCACATTTATCAAAAAGTTGGAAAAACTGTTCAATGCCATGAAGAAAATAAATAAATAAAGAGGGTTTAGGTAAACAGGGATCTAGTTTACAAATGTAGAGCAATATGAAAGCTTTATTGTTGTTATGTGTTCGAAATACGCCAAACTTGTTTCGCAGAGACTTTATTGCACTTCAAACATTAATAAACAGGCGCTATCGCACTCGTTGGTTGGTCCATTCCTTTCGGCCTCGATGTCAATTCCGGTTGGTTGTCTCTTCGTCCGCTCGGGTGATCGAAGCCCTACCAAGTTCGTCGCGCTGATGGGAAGCTCAGTAGGATCAGATCAGCGGCTGTGCGGAGTCTTCGAAGTCTCGAGTTCGGTGACGGGCTCAGTCCGCGCGATGAAGTCGCGCCGGAAAATGACCTGCCCGCTGTTTTTACCGATTTTCAGGCCTCCCAGATCTTTCTACGCCTTTAGCATCGGAAAACAACAGAACTTTCATGAACCTCGTGACAAAGCAAACGTGTACACGATATTCACCCTTTGCGTATGGCTATATGTATATATTTGCGAGAGTCGCCTGATAATTATGTTCGAGATAGCTGTTATCGGTACCTGGTCGTCATGGCCATTGTAATGTGAGCCACAATTTAATAAAAATTTTGGTTTCAGGCCGCCAATAACTTAGAGGAATTGCGCAACCAACTAGCGAAGTCGAAAATAGCCGATGGTGACGCAAAAGTTGAGGTAAGAAATTGTAGAATCTTTAATTTGTTCCGATAACTCTAGTTAGTATGTTTTTTTCTAAACATTGTTACAATCTATAAACGCACCACTTTAAGAACGAATGTGTTTGAAGCCTTAGCTGACAGTACTGGTGCACTGCAGCTTGACACGGTTCTTCCACTGCTGAGAACGTTATGGGTAACTTCAGTTCAGTGATACCTTTGTGACGACGGTGACCACTTACCATCAGGTGGGTCGTCTGCTCGTTTGTAGGCTATTAACATAAAAAAATGAAGTAAGTATTAAAGCATTAAATGTTATTTGACCCCTTCGTCGAACCTCAGGCCCGTTGACATAGTTTCCCAAAAAAGTTGAATGATTGTGTGTACAGATGATAAACCTAGTAACAAAAAGGATTGGCATTTTGAAACGATTGGAAAGAGAACAGCAAAATTGAATAATGAAACAACTCATAACATAGAGCTTTCACTACTATATTGAGTTAAATAGGTTGATGGAATTATAAAATTCACAAGATATACCCAACAGCATGTCGGGTAACATTAACAGACTCCATTTCTCAGCGAACCTTGTGAACTATATTTGTAAAAAATAAAATTGCAATAACTTCATATTAAGTTGTAGCATCGACGGACAGTCTTAATTGATAAAAAATTATGCACTCGTTATGGACGAACTATGTTAACATTTTAATATAGGCTTAAGTCTCGAAATGTTAAAACACACACACACACACATATATAAATATAATCCACAGGGTGAAGTGGACAAGAAGGACGATTCTGGGAACGAGACGGGCGCGGGCGAGGAGCAGTTGGATGACGAGAGCCAGTTCATGGGCTACGATAAAAAGAAGAGCTTCTTTGACAACATTTCCTGTGAGGCTGTAGAGAGGTGACTCATTGTAGATTGACACTAACATATCAGTTCCCAAATCATTCAATTCTATAAGCTTAACCCTTTCAGGCTCAAGGGAAATATTTTTCCCTTTTGTAAAATTCGTAATCTACTGTTCAATTATTAATTA
>DWPT01002238.1:0-16592 GCA_018251895.1 Agathymus mariae mariae | reverse complement strand
AACTAGACACGTGGCGACTGTTGCTTTAGAAAATCGTCGTACCGTGAATAGTGACTGGTACAAACGAATTGTTTATTGGAAATTATTGTCAATCTCCGTGAAAATAACGGTAAGCGCCGTATCATATTGCACCACGATAATGCAAGTTTCCACACGGATAGACAGACAAATGAGTTTTGGAGGCGAAAAACTTACACTTTTGAGTTATCCAGCATATAGTTCTGACCTGGCACCGTGCGACTTTTTTCTGTTCCCAAATATCAAGAACTAATAAGGCGATTAGTGGTTTTCATCACCAGAAAAAAACTGTCGAAGAATATGAAAAATATCTATCTGACGTCACCACGGTAGAGTGGCACAAATGTTTTCAAAATTGGTTCAGTCGTATGAAAAAGTGCATTGACGCTAAGGGAGAATATTTCGAGAAACAATAAATTAACTTTTGACCATCAATAGTATTTTTTTATTATCGATTCCGGAAACTTTTAGAGCCCCCCCCACGTATGCATACAAATAAGCTTGACTACTATTTTAGGATAACAACCAGAATCTATATGTGCCCATCTATATGTAAATTTTGCTACTACTTCTTACCCATCCAACTCTTTATATATATTGTTAATATCATAAAATATAATAACGCGATAAATGTCTAAAGTTAAATATTGAGCCTCACATTACAAAAATTAATTCAATAATTATGAAGTGATCGGCGTCGAAGGCTTAAACTACTAAAATATCATCCTAAATATTAAATGATCTAGTTGTGCTATTGACTTACCGTGCCATTCTTCAAACGACATAGATGGCGCCACCGTTCGATATAGTTTAAAAGCGAACGCTCCGGAAGGGCGGGCATATGCCGATCTCCATAGGTATTTAGAACTTCCAACTATCCAACAAACACTTCAGGGCTTCTCCAAAAGCTTCTTCAAAGCAGCGGAGAAGCACTCTAATCCATTAATTAAGGAGGCAGCGGACTATACCGCCCCTCCAATATCCCGCCTGCAAGTCCGGAGGTCGAGGAACGCCCTCCATGATCCCCCCGATAGGCTCACGGCCGATCTGGAATGCTTATTGGCTGCCCAGAAAAAGCCTGAGGATGTAGTTCCCACAGTAAGTGTCGGTCCCTCTGACGACACGAGTCCCCTACCGATGGCACCTTCTGTGCCGCTCTTACATGCGGATACCCTCTATGGGGTACCGCTAGCACCCCCCCCTTCCCAGGGGGGGGCCGCGTCTGATGAAGTTTTAGAGGCCGCAGGGCCAAAAGCAACCCCGGGTGGTGTTTAGTGGGTAGGCCCCTAGGTTTATCGAGAGTCCCACATAACCAGTGCAGCCGGCTGCGCTGGTATGCATAAGCATTCGCCACCCCCCTCCCGCGCATCTCCGGAGGGTAGACCTTTTTCCTTTGTCTGGGCGCAAAAGAAAAAGGGCGGGCATCATTGCTGTCCGATAATTGTTATACAATAAGAGTGTAGTGTTGGTCAGTAGTGTATTTATTATACGTGCTCTAACAGTATGTACTAGTGGTTCAGTAAAATTTTGTTTGCGCTATGAAACCTATAAAATATGACCTAACGGTGGATGTATACAGTAGTCAACCCAATCATTTATTTCTGAAAGTTAATTATGCTTTGTGCATTATTAATCAGTTAATAAAACTTTATTAATCAATGAACATCAATCATCAAACAACAAAAAAGGACTTTTTATGGGAGGTAAAAATATCTGTAGAGAAATTTATGACTAGTAATAAATAGTATTTTTACCTAACATGACATGCCTCCCCGCCTGCGTAACACTCCCGGGCCTGTTACTTGGGTAGCAGGCTGATGCTGATCAATATAGCTCGGAATAGTATACAACATCAAAGAAATGTTAGTTGCAAGACAGGCAGCAGGCAAATATTTTGTGAAAATTTTGAAATCAGCACGAAAAAATGTTGTAAGTGAAAGAAAATCCGCTAGTGTGATAGTCTTAATTGATACAGCATTTATCTTAACTCACCATTGGCAAATAGCACGATAAAAATATTAAGTTAACGCTGTCTAGTGATCATTAGCTTATATTATAGTGAGATAAAACAAATTACTGCCAGTGAATTTGAACAAATAAGTAATAATCCACTTTTATCTTTTAAAATACAGCTTAAGTATTCGTTTACAATTGAAAAACCAATTACTGTATCTGGCAATAAAACCCATCACATTAAACTTAGAATGATTCAATTGCTACAAAAATGCTTTTTCTAAATTTCCTAATTCACTATTAGTAGAAAAAAATATATCCATTCATTTATTGTATTATTATAACAATTTGATCCAAACCAATCATAATTATACTATGACCAATTCAATTAACATGTGTTATAACTATAATTATAATAAAACACCTGCTCCAGGAATCACTCTTTTAATTCCGAGTACTCAATATTACATCCTGAAATACCTCGTTTTATAATTCGATATTTGATAACTCTTTTAGATAAAACTATTTTACATTAACAACAGGTAGTTACTCATATAAATTTTCGAGCTAACCTCATTATACATGACTTTTTATTTATAAATGCTAACACATGGGATTCGCTACAGAGAAAATCATATTAACTATTAGGATTAAAATTATCTATTAATCTATCAGATTACAACTAAAATTTATAATATAAGCTAGTAAGAAGGAAAAAAATGTAGATGTAAACTTGTAATGTTGAACATTATAATAATTAATAAATATCAATTTTACTGATTTTATATTGTTATGTAAGTAAGGGTAATTTGTTGATTGCTCTTGGAACCAGGTAATTAGTGTTTCGCTCGCCATATATATTGATCGCACAAGATCTATCAGAGTACGTAGAGGCAGAGAAGTACGTAACAATATGATCAATTTTGTGTAATAAGAATAACCTTATACATATCAGATGTTGGACTAACTTCCTACATTTTCTTTTTTTTTTCTATCGAATAAGTGGTCCTAAGTTATATAATAATTAAAGTATATATATAACCACCACCACCACTGTTATCGAGTCATTATCATTGGTCTCGTCGGCGCCATTCGTTTCAATTCGGGGCAGCATATGTCATTTTTGTAATCAACTCCGTCGTTCGTTACTCTACCCGTATCCTTAACATTTGTCTTTTCTTCTGTCTTCGTCGTTCTGTCTTCATGTGGTCTTCATTTTTCCTTTAGCCGTTTATGTTTCATATGGTTTTCGTAATATGTGAGTAACCATAGTTAAAATTATGAAATAACAGAATTTAATGATTACATAAGAAATATTACCATCGTGCCATCAATCATCAGACAAGGTGTTGTTTATAGAGGTTAACTACAAGATAATTATATTAAACAATTGTATGTATGCTTTAAAATTTTAATTGCATGAACTAACTCTCGCTCTCTTGGATTGATCAATCTAATGTTGGGGTTAATTGTTAACCACTTGTTTAATTACTAAATATCTTCCTTGTAAAAAACTCGTGGGTATTTTCAGTTGCTCAACCTTTCCCGGCAACATGCAGTAAGCAAACACGAACAGATTTGTCGTTTGCTTTAATAGTGCAAAGGTCTCGACGCGCGTTCGTTGAATGGCAGTCGTTCATATGTGTTATGAAGAAAGGTATATATTTGAACGTTACTTGGTAACTGTTTGGACTGCGAGGCGACAAAGGTAGTGGGTTTACGGACGTTGATATAAAAGCACTGTCGCTTTCGGTGGCGGCTAGTTCTGTAGGACCTCTATAGAGAGTAAAAGGTGGGTGAATGAACCATAGCTGCAATCAGTGTCAACGATTGTTATTGTGACGTAACAGTGGACCAGATTCGAGTCAATTCAGTGACATATTTTATTTGATGAAATATCATTGCAAAAAAATCTTCATACTTATATAATCTTAGTGGTTGAATTGGTGTGAATTTTACGTAGAAATACATTTCTACTACTAGTTTCCAGCGCAGTACCAACACTGCAAGTATTCAATGAATCGTATAGTACAATATACGATGCATAAAAAATTAATGTACAAAATTAATGATCACCTTATCACCTTCGGATGCAATTATTTTTAACTTTCCTTTAGCGTCAGTGTTTATCATACATCACAGTGGCAGAAGTTTATCATTTGACCGAAACACGTTTCCTTGTATTTCCTTTCGTAGTACTGAATCAATTTTATTGTTGTTAATTTTTCTATGTATAATTTTATGTGCTTAACTTTTACAATCCTTATGAATGTCAGTAAATAGTCAAACATAAAAGTTTATAAGGAGCTTCAATAAAGTATGTTTCATTAATATTAATCCATTCTTCAAGCAACAGAATAAATTGAATATATGAATGAAAACGTAATTCTTTAGTGCTGTGTCCTTTGATTACCATATCACCCAATTAAAATTCAAGCCACGAAGGTAGTGTCCGTCGAGGTACATCGCTACCTGTCAAACGGATTCGAATCGTTCTGTATTCGGCACAAGTCGTGTTTATTTGCTCTATTCAGTTATATGATCGTGACAACTAAGTAATAAATAAGTCTTTGTATTTCAGAACTCTCAAATCATTTAAAATGAAGGCTTTCATAGTTCTCTCTTGTCTGGTCCTGTCGGTGTACGCTGCAGATAAGTACAACCCGAAATATGACAACTTCGATGTGGAAACCCTGATCTCAAACGACAGATTGCTAAAATCTTATATCAACTGCTTCCTGGATAAAGGCCGGTGCACCGCGGAAGGAACCGATTTTAAGAGTAAGTGAAGGATTTTTTGATCAAGACAGCAACGTTTTATTGTATATAATAAGTATGTTTTTCCACCAACTAACTGCCTAGAACATACTTTTTATATTAATTTAGAGAACAAAATTTTAAGGCTAAATTTTATTAATGAAAGCTTATAAAACTTTTTTAGTTAAAATGTGTATATGTTTACTTTGTCCAGAGTTACTATTTTGTCTATAGATTACTTAAGAACGTATATACAATTACTTTAAATAGCAGTAAATGTTGCTTTTACAATCGATATTTAATATCAATGAGCAAACAATGCGGTAAGAAGAGATTGATCATCACTGACAAAGATAATTCATATTCAAATATTTACACGTATTTACAATAGCGTCTGCCAGCGTCGACCCAGCGCCTACCATCTCTTGCTGTATCGCACGCGATTAAATATAAATAAATAAAATCAACGGTGTACAAAAGTATACCCCTCTCATTTTCAGTAAAGAACCCAGTCCAGCAGTTGGACAATGATAGGTTATAATTAAATATTATGGAAATAATAATTTTCATTTTATTAACAAACAAAGCACTTTATAAAATTAATAATATATATTATTTGAATAAGAGCGTCGATAGAAAATTGTAATATACTTGGTATAGTAATGTTAAATATATGTATGATTAGGTCAAAATAATCAACAATTATATCAAACTTTTTAAAATTATATACCTGTACCTGCTAATGGTGAATGTTATAAAGAGCTTATGCATGCGAAGGGTAATTTCCTTAATAATTGCATCTGCTTGAGAAATTCATTTACATAGGATATAAAGGTATATTATTTAAAAAAAGCTGATAGTTCTGTATAAAATAAATAGAAAATAGAATTTTTGATACATTCTGCTTCCGAGTATCCGGATAAGGTCAATGTAACAATGTACACATACCGTTTACAAACTAAATATAATATTTTTTTTACTTTCACTGGTTTAAAATACAGCGTATTTTTGAAATAATCTAGTTTGACGATGACTTCGAATTTGAATTCATAGTTGTTTCAAACGAAATGAGCATGAAATGAAGAATGAAGATGAATGAGCGTCAAAATGTTTCTCATTTGACGTTTTAATCTTCATGTGTCCAAATCAATTTGCCGTATTTAAGGTGGAAATTGATACTTGTTATAGGCTCCTTCTGTTGTAGGTCTTTGAGCTATGTATTCGTACCACTAAATTTATTACCTACCATGTTTTTTACGGTTACAATGTCACAAATCTGGTTAACAAGAACTTTCCCGCTTTTTATTAGTAAGCAACGCGTTGGTGCTTTGGGCATTTTAACATCGAAAAGAAGCAGCGACTAACTATCATGAAACAGTCTGATTGTTTTCCGTCTATTACCATTATGAAACAGTTGTCAGTTTATAACATGTATTTTTATCTCGTTTCTCGTCGGTGATGAGCAAATACCATCACTTCACACGCATGACATCGTCAAGTCGAACAATAACAGTATGTGCAATGTATGCAAAGTGCAATATATTTATTCTGCCTTTGCTCCTCCCAGGATAATGGACATCAAACGTTTGTAGAATTGAAGGTCAAGGCTCAGAGGAACTTAAACAAAAACGTACTTTAGGTGGACGGCGTTCTCTAGCTGAATCATAGAAATCAAATTTACTAGTTACGTAGCGCTTCAAAAAACCCTCGCCCTGCGTTTAGATATAGCATGGGTTATAGTATATTCATTTATAACAACTCTAGGTAGTACTTCACAATTTTAATAACTTGTTTAATATTAACTTTTATTTCCTATCCCGCGGGAACATACATTTGCCTAGATAAAAATTATCCTAGGATGACCCATAATATGAGCCACTGCAACGTCAAATATTTATTTAGATATTAGACGTCTGTGATGTCCCATTTGTGTAAAGGTATCCGTACCACCCGCAGTCCGGGGAATCCTAGCACAACGGTGTTAATGTGTAAGCGTTTTTTATAATCCGTAGCAAAAACTTGTGGTATTCTTAAGGATAATGAAAGATCAAAGTGGTGTTTTAATTGATCGGTGTTATCATTTGTGACTTCACGTCTGGAGCGGCTTGTTTGACCACAACTATAGTATAAATATTTGGTTTGAAGCCTATGTCATCACGGACATTATGTTTTAAATGTAACTGATACGATTTTTAATCTTTAAAGTACTAGTTGCTCCCTACCACTTGATCTGACTATAGAGTCCACGTAGTTACCTAGTTACATACGTCGTTCTTCACCATGTATAAAAAATGTGTGATTTAAAATTTAAATCTTATATAAATTTAAATTTTAAATGCATAAACTTATTAAATGAAACAACTATTAATTTAACGTTTATTCAGACAGCACTACATTACACAATCGGTATAATTGCGGCGTTGTTTACAAAATGTAATGGCCATTACTTTCCGTTATAACAACTATTCTGAACTAGTACATCACCCTCGTTTATTTTGATAATTTCGCGGGAACAGCTCTATTTTCTGGTATGAATAGTATCCTAGATTATGACCACATGCGCCAAAAATTATCTAAAGCTGCTCAGTGATTTTGTGGTATATTTATAGAAATAGACAAAGAAATTTCCAAAAAAATATTCGATGTACAAATTCGGTCCCCATACAGTTTTAGTATTAGTATAGATAATTATTACTTTGGGCATATAAATAGCCATTCGGTAATATTTGAATCCAAGTCAGACTCTTCTACTTGCGATGTACCCTATCAACGAACGAGGCAACGTTGTTGGGCTGTGGACCACTCAGTTAGATCTTGGTACTCACGCTTAGTGGTACTGTTCTTTACTTACTTACTTTTATTCTAGGATCAAGTGTTTCGGATAGAATCCTAGTTACAGGCTTCGTTATCCTCTTCCGTGTCAATGGAACTGACATAATCGAAACGTCAGTAAAATTTATCACTAACTTAATTGAACTTCCAACTTGGTCGTTACAGACAATCGGCACTAGTTAAACAATCAGTGTAAAAAATATATATTTTCAGAGGCGCTTCCTGAGGCCGTAGAGACCACCTGCGCGAAATGCACTGAGAAGCAAAAGGCAAATATCAAGAAGGTGATTAAAGCTATCCAGCAGAAACATCCCAATCAATGGGAAGAACTGGTCAAGAAGAACGACCCTACTGGCAAACACCGCGCCAACTTCGACAAATTTATCCAAAGCAGCTAAATTACCTTTAAGTTATATAACGCGTAGATTAATTCATAGTTTTAATTAAATTACCGTCAAAAACACTCATTTGCTGTACTGTAAAAACCAATGTATGGATTTAAAGTTATAATTAAGGCCTAGATTAAAATTCAACTTCTGAGCCTAACTATAAAAAGTTTAAAGCTATTTTGCAGTAATAGAAAGATGGAAATTTGAGAAGATGCGGTTTTTAATATCTTTTCTTGGCAGACAACGCGTCTATAATGTTCCTAGCTTATAATGTTTCTCAATTTGGCCATCGCATGCTGACGACATTGAGTATATTTGAAGTAGAAAGAAAGGTAAAAATCTATACCAAAATGAAGGCGTTTTATTGATAAATATTAAACATACATCATTGAATTTAATCTACATTTTTTTATAAAAGTCGGCAAACGATCAGCGTTGCCATGGCATTGTGACATTGTAGAGACTGCAATACAAGGAGTGTTATCGACGTATGGCCCAGAAAGGAGAAGTGTAAAAACAATTACTTTACTGACTCACCAAAAGTAAACATGTATACACAGGATAATTATAAATCTTGTAATGCTACAAGGTCGTAATACATGCTATACATCACTTTGTACTACTGACAGTGAACAATAGAGCTACTTCGATGTTATGGTCATAGTTATGTTTGACAATATCATAAAAAGACCAAACGTCGTAGGCAAAATGGTTAATTCGAAAATAAAGTGACTTAATGGTTTTGTCAAACGACAACTGGTAATTTAATGAAACGTGATCATAATTGTCATGAATGCACCAATAATGTCATAATATTGTCAATTAAAACACATCCCAGGTTTCATTGATTAAGAAGCTGAGTGGCATTTTTTTACCTACAATACAGATGCATTTAGATAGCATGCAAAATTTGACGTTTTCAAGTAAATAATTTTCCGTTTTATATCTTTACTCAACACATTTTGTTTTAAAATATATTGATTTTAAATTTTCAATGTATAAAGAAAAATATAGGTTTAGATTCGCTGTCATATGTACTTAGCTAATAAGTCCTAATAAAATATTCCGCCGATTTTGAGGTCAAGTTGAATTACATTCTCGATGTAAACAGAATTCGTGTTATATTCAATGCTTGACCTAACAATTTAATATTATGTAACCATGCTGTAATTAATGTCAACAAAGAGATTGTGATTTACAATATTGTTCAAGGTGATTACATATCTACAAAATTATTTATTTAAAAATGTAATTAGATAATAAAAATACGTGACATCATTCAATTGTTTTAATGTAAAATATTCTTAGTATCATAACAAACATTATGTTTCTGTTTCATACTTCAGAGGTAACACCTCTCTACATATGTAAGTAGTATACACAGGTATCGAATTATGACTTACCAATGTGTGAGTGGTTCTCAGTTGATGACATATGATGCCCTGTACCCATTAGGATTATCAAATGTCTTGGATCACGTAGTGTTTTAACATACCTTAGTAACCTGACCGAAATACATGGCAATACATTTTCGTTCACTTCAAGATTGTTTTCCTAAATACACTATACTATATTGTAAAAAAAATATTAGGTATAACAAACTTGGTTTTTGAGTTACATTAAGATTTTCATGAAAACAGTGAATGTCCATGATGACCTACAATTTCCTTGTACTATTTATATACCTACCTACGATTTTATATCAAAAGGTACACATTATTACGTAGATACAAGTCTTTAAAAACCTATTTCTGCCTCAAAGGTTTGAATTTACATAAATATTCATGTTGGCTATTAAATCGCCATAAGAAACACAACTACTACTGGACACAATTCATCTGATAAGTTACGTTATGACATGAAGAGATCCAGCTCGGCATATTTATGTATGAGTATATAAAATACAATGCTAAAAACGGTATAAAAACTTCACTAATAGTAGTTGAAATTAAACATTACCTAGATTTAACTTTACTTCATGAATTAGACACAAACTAAAAAGCGCATTGCAAATTTCAGGCGTGCAGAAGTGGGTGAGCAATCGGCATTTGGCGTTGGGCAAGCCGTGGCTAGTATTGCATGTATCATGTAAGTTTGTGTGCCGCGAGGCCGCGTTGCGCCAACTGCACTCTGACGTAAGGCGGTTGTATAATGATTTCGTATAATCTGTGACACTGCGCAATGTTCCGGATCGATCCGTCTTAACGTTATGGGGTTTGAGTAACACGTGACTATATACGCTACGTAAGTGCGGCTGTGGCGTGTTTGTAATGAAACAACTTTAATAATTTTTTTTAGTTTAAAGCAGTCGAACCAGCATACAAGATATCTAATCTTAAGTAATATTAGGACAACAGGGATATAACCGACATGTTACCACAAAAGTGTGTTTATGTTATGTTATGTTTATGTTTATGTTGGTAAAATTGTTAGTAGTTAAAAGAAACGAGTGTGATCTTTAATAACATGAACAACAAATATAATAGAAACTAATGTCATCAGAAATTTATACATTTTATTATGTAAAACGTACTCACGATAAGTTTTATTTATTCTCAATATTTCTACCCACTTTCATGGATTGGAATACTGGGTCGAAATATCGGCAATAAATAAAACATATCGTGAGTACCCGTGACATAACAAAATAGAGACATAATCATTCAAGGTCACAGTACACGAGTGTCTCTATTATTATACTGTTTACTTATCGTAAAACTTGGAACGTACCAGGAACAATTGATCATTTTTACACTTTTCCTTATAATGAGGAAGACGTACATTGTAGCAGATATTGAGAAGCTGTTATTATAACTGATGTCGAAAATGACTTGCCCTTTCTGCTGGTAGACCATGAACTTCACATAAAGTGTTCATATAAATCAGGATCATACCGTATTAAGAATCGGAAGAAGTGCTCATAACTTGAATGTTTTTGTCGATCGTAACTGAACATCTGAGAATTTTTTTTGGGTATGGTCAGCAATAAATAAACGTATCGTGAGTACCCGTGACATAATAAAATAGAGACATAATCATTTAAGGTCACAGTACACGAGTATAGAGACACTAGTAATAGAGATTTCTATACTATTTACTCATCGTAAAACTTGGAACGTACCAGGAACAATCGATCATTGTTACACTTTTCCTTATAACGAAGAAGACGTACATTGTAGAAGACATAAGACATGTATCATTAACATAAGTTGTTATTATAACTGACGTTGAAAATAACTTGCTCTTTCTGCTGGTAGTCCATGAACTTCATTTAAAGTATTCTTATAAATCAAGATCATACCTTTTTAAGAATCAGAAGAAGTGCTTATAATTTGACTGTTTTGATCGTAACTGAACATCTGACTTACATTTTTCGGTGTGGTCAGGAATCGGATAAATGTCCACTCAGAATATATAAAAAATTTAATAGCAAAGGGATGAAAAAGGAGCAAGACCGAGACGTCGATTATCCAATTTGCGTCAAGCAAGCATTCCACATAGTTCAATAATAAATCAATAAATGCTCAAAGACTTGTTATAAATTGAAAACAAGCAGTAATCTTTAACATAAATGTACATTGTCTTTCACAATACATCGGCCTCGGCCAGCGACAAAATCTTCGTTTCAGTTAAAGCCTTTACATATCTTACATCCGTTCTGTCCTTTTTAAAATACTCTTTATTTCTCGTAAACGAATTAATCAATATATTATGTAATGAAAAAACAAATGTATATTTAATGAATAACTTTAATAGATACATTTCACAAGAATTATGCTGCAAGAAAAGTCATCTTTGATTCACCACGTAGTTAATAAGAATTACAGAATTATTAATCTTATAAGTTAGTGATTATTAACTTTTTAGATAATAATTTAATTCAGATCCAGTAAACATAGTCCATGCTTTTTTCAATTGTTATTGATACGAATTTATCACATCGCTACGCAAAAATTATTCATCCTTGGCCGTTAAAAAAGCTGTAAATTTCTGTTCATATTCTCCTGTCGGATCGTATTTCTTTTGAAACTCGAAGGCCTTATTAGGTTTTCGTTCATATAATGCGTTAACCAGTTTCCTTACTTTGGCCTTCTCCGGTGTTGTACATTTTTCACACGCTGTTGATATAATTTCTGGTACGATTTCTAAAAATAAAATAATTTACGGTATGTTAATGATTTCACATAGTTATTTCTGTCTAAAACCTTCCATACTGATTTTGAGGTGAGCGTAAATTAATAAAAGCCCATTCAGTCTCGCCTTGAAGAGTTTGTATGTACCCAAATATAACCATTTAGTATAATTATAAAAATATACTTACTTTTAAACTCCTTTGATAACTCCGTGGGACATGGACCTTTGTCCAAGAAGCACTCGATGTACTCGGTGAAAGCTGCATCGTCCCCAAGAATTTTGTCGATATCGATTTTATTAAACATTTCATCATAGCCAGCCGTCAGGGGCGCTGCAACCGCGATAATTGCTAGGCCTAGGAGAAACATCCTTCGTATTGTATCTGGGCTCTGAAATGAATTATATATATTTTCATTAAAATAACCGTTTTGCCTTGTATTTGTTTATATTGGGTATGGCATATATAAAGATGGAGAATATATTTTGGGTTATAATTCGTGTTTGCGTTCGTAGTTTAAGTCAGGTTCTTGTTTATAATTATATTAGTTCCACCACATCTGATGTATATTTTAAATTACTTATGAAATAGACAATGTAATATCCACGAATTTTACCTAGGTAATTCTCGCAGATTTCTGAAGAAAATTTTGTTAAAAACAAATTAAGTTAGCAAATAATTATTGATAGTCAATATTTATCGTAAACTCATTTTATTTTAATTTTGAAATACCATTAATATTATAATGGTGCCACTGTATTTCTAACTTTAGATTTATAACATGTAACATAAAAAATAATTTAAAGTCAATTCCTACTTTGGTAAAAAAAATTTTTTTTTTTTAATACTTACAATTTATATTAATATTTTTATACACTGAAATCCTGATAAATTAATATATAAGAGATTTTTCTTTCTCCGATAATAATACTAAAATTTATTAATTAAATTACATTATGAATTAATATTTGAAAAATAAAACTGTATTACTGTCTTATAAAGTAACTGAAACAAGAAATTAATCAGAAGTAAAAACTATTGCTATTATAAATTGTTTATTTACAAAATCTCGTTTTACAGGGTTATTTATAGGCTATTGGCAAATAGCTACAAGAACTTTCTACTAACGCGAGTTTATGTGTGTTATATTCAAATATTTTCTATTTCCAGTAGTTAAATAACTAACCTTTATCAGTGGAGAGGTCGACTGCTGTCGTATGTATTAAACTTGTGTGAAATAATCCAGCTTTTATATTATTTCGAATAATGTTCCGGAAACGAACTATTTTAAAAACAAAGTATTTATTTTGACATTAAAAATAATGACCTAAATATTATGATCTATGTACGACGATTATACATAATAACTTCTGGTATATTTGGAATTAATGAATATGTCGAAATTACCGATCCGATACCGATAAATTGAACATTAATATTATATTGTAACTAACTGCATATTGTGTCATTAAGAAGATGCAATGATTAATTATTCAACTACCCTTAGAAGTCAAGCAATTCATGCATTAGTTGAATATTCATAATTTTCATTTTGTTCCAATGCAAACAGTATGAGAATGAGCACGATATTCAGTGACTTTCCTTTAGAAAGTATTGCACCGATAATTTATTTCCCTAAGTTTAAACGTAATTCTATCGTATACTTAGTCTGGCCATATATACCGTTACAATTAAAAATAAAAAAAATATTACTTTTGAATTTGGAATCTGTAGTTTTTATACGATTGTTAATTGATTTCTTATTTTCGCACCAATATATTGTAAAATATTTTGTGATATTAAAATGGAGTGGGGTGATAAGGAGAATCGAATCGCTGTGATTGCATTACATAACAGTTCATAAAGTAGGTATGGAGTAGAATACAATTTTTAAAATCTTCCATAGACTTTGATAAGTAGATTTGATAGGTACAATGAAACCTCCTCTATTTATGACAGAAAAAGATCTGGCCTTCCACGTTGTATTCATACGAAAAAGACGATCAAAGCAGTAAGGGAATGAATTTGAAGAATTCCTGTTCGAAAGCAAAAGATTTTATCTCGGGAGATGAAAATAGCACCTAGAACCATGTCGCGTATTTTAAAAGATGACTTAGGGCTTGCAGCCTATAAGAGACGCACTGCTCGTTTCTTAACTGATAATTTAAAAAAGAATGAGGTGGTAAAATCAAAACAATTACTTAAGCGGTACGCAAAAGGAGGTAACAGAAAAAATTTGTTTACGGATGCGACTTTTTTTACAATTGAGCAATATTTTAACAAACAAAATGACCGTATTTATGCTGAAAGCTCTAACGAAGCTTCCCAATTAGTTAACAGAGTACAACGTGGGCATTATCCGACTTCAGTGATGGCTTGGTGGGGAGTTAGCTATGAAGGAGTGGCTGAGTCATATTTTTGTGAAAAAGGTATCAAAACATCAGCACTAGTATATCAAGATACCATTCTTGAGCAGGTAGTTAAGCCCCTTAACAACGCCAATTTTAATAATCAAGAATGGTCCTTTCAGCAAGACTCGGCGCCGGGTCATAAAGTTCGACCCAATCTTAGTTAGCAACGAACGTTTCGGACTTCATCAGTGCTGAAGACTGGCCATCATCTAGTTCTGACCTTAATCCACTGGATTATGATTTATGATCAGTTTTAGAGAGAAAGGCTTGCTCTAAACACCATGATAATTTGGAGTTTTTAAAGGAATCCATACGATTAGCAGTGAAGAATTTTCCCATAAAAAAAGTGCATGCCGCTATTGATAACTGGCCTCAACGTTTAAATGACTGTACTGCAGCCAGCTTTATATATTTTAAATGGTTTTATATTAATGTATTAAACTAACACACTGTAATAGTAATAAATGTTACGTAAAATAAAATAAAAAAATATTTTCTTTGTAACAATATTTATGGCAAGCCTAAGTATATTCATAAACAATACAAACACAGCACAGCTACACACAGAAAAATAATATAGCAACATAATTACTTTGAATGGTAATGATTATTACATTCAATATAAAATCTCTCATGACTCAGATAACCTTTGCATCATTATTACTGTCAACAACTGCTATTATAATTATACTTTTTATCCGTGTTTTTTCTAGAATTTAATATTCTTTTCACATTATATAACTACTTGATAAAATATTACAATGTATATCGATTGCGTGGCAACATTGCCATTGATGTTCAAACTAAACTTTATTAGTAAAAGATTATTATAACATTCGCCTGCACATTACTAAAAACCGTCACCTGATTGTAAATGGTCACAGCAGGTCACAATCGATAACTGTATTTTATTCACCTGCATGTGGATTGTGGGCTACTTTACACTAGCCAGTACATTATCAATTAATTTGTTTCATTATCCATTATTTTTTCTATTAAATTTCAGAAACGTTAACACTGACTTATTTTCATTTTTTATACTACTGTTTTTATTAAACTTATCATATCATATGTAGGTATAAATATTTATATATATATAGTTTTCTTAATATATTGTTATCCTTGTCTTGTATTGTACTCCGTACCAACATATCTTTTGATTGTTTCTTCCTTTGTTATTTTCTCTTAGTTTTTGTGCACATTACATTATATGCATAGCGACATTTTTCTCTTATCCATCAGCCGTCTTGCGTGCAACAACGTCACATAAATAAATAATTACTCCTTTGTGTTTCATATTCATTTTGACCGGTCATGAAGACTCTACTTACGAGTTAAAAAAATATTTGCAGCAATGTGTTCTCCTAATAGGCTTTATAAAATGCTAATGGTAGCATAAGACTTTTATTTATTAATAAAAAGGACTATGTATGTCAGTTAGTGAGCTCAATGTTCGATAGGACCGACAAAGGGCCACAAGTAGCACTTAGCGAGTTCACAATCCTCTATGCGCGACTGCCAGAGGGGTTCCCGATTCCGGTGGAGCTGTTGGAGTCGAATTATCCCCCGTCCATCTGAGGGAATTCTGGCTAGCAATTTGGCAAGGTTGACGGACTTTAGGATGCCTAACGGCGGAGTCCACCCCTTCACCGGGAGACACTTGTTCTCCAAAGTTTCAGGCCGGGTAAAAAGGTGATTCTTGAGACACGAAGCCATCCCTCAAGCGAGCGAGCGGGATGGACGACAGGTCGTCATCGTTCTTTGTAAAAAAATTAAAAAAATGGACGTAGAAATGTTATCTTAAACTTGTTTATAAAATTATTCCATGTAAATATCAGTTACCTCTTGTATACTATGTCAATGTATGGAACAACCATCTAATCTATATATTTAAAGTGTAGTGTTTGTGTGTAGTCCATTCATTTTCCTTTTTAGCACGCTTTTATTAGCTTGGGTTGTATGTCCGTATGTATGTAAGTAACGGAATCTTTGAACATAATTTTCACCAATTTCCAGAAGTCTAATTAATTTGAAACTTTGCATACGTATCAAGGACCGATGACAATGCAATAATTTGATAATAGTTTAATAATAATAATA